>CAIGQQ010020246.1:8741067-8774818 GCA_903798035.1 Danio albolineatus
ATATATATTATAATTTATAAAAGAAATCTAAACAACAGGCATTGTTATCTGTAATAATTCTGTTGCTTGGGTGTTTCTGAATAGTTTCTATAGGTTTTATTTGACACAACTGTCATATTTAGCTGGTGTTTTGTACCTTTTTTGTCTGTCAAGTGAAAACTATTTCTAACAGCACAGGCTAAGCACACCTCACTTTAACAATCAGACAATAAACCAAAGTATGAAAAACAATACAAATCCTAGCCTTATCAAATTAACATTCAAAACCTACAACCTTTTTATTGTGCACAATAAAACAACTCAAACCATCAGACCAACACTGCAATCAAACACTTCTAAAAAAGCACAAACCTGAGCAAATCCCACAAAAAACAGCTGATGGTTGTTCATCCCAAGGGCAGGCAGACTGGCCTCCTCGCCGTTCTTCTTGATCCAGTTTACGTAAGCCTGCAAAGCAAGCGTGATAACATTAGTCCACCAATAACCCTGCATGCTGAGATCCCAGATAAACAGAGCCCTCGTGTCCACGCTTATTTTCCTCTCCATCAGAGAGGTCAACGCAGGCTCTTCTCCGGGCCATATGCTTTGTGCATCTGCTCCGTAACCTATGACTTTTCAGCCGACGGAAAGAATCCGATCGGCTGGAGGAACAGCAGCCATTTGGAGCCACCTGTTGCCCCGCAAAGGCTTTTCAGCGGGTCGGGATCACTACAGCCCCTCAAATACTATCAAAGCTGTCAATGAGGGAAATATAGAGAACGTAATGCCTTTGGTCTCGGATTCTCGCACGTCATACGATGGAACTGTTTTTGTGTTATGGAAAGTAACCACTGGCGTCTGTATGATGGACACAACAGATCTGTCGATTGAATTAGATAGATTAAAAGTGGAGTTTTTGTTCCACAACAAACCTTGTAAGCTGCGTTCAGGCCTCCGTTGTCAGCGATGTTTTCTCCTAAAGTGTGTTTTCCATTAAGGGGTTCGTTGTTAATACTGTAGTTGCTGTACTGCTCCACCATGCACTGGGTCTGGTGTTTAAAAGCTTCCACGGAAGAATTTTGCCACCATTTTGCTAGATTTCCATCCTTGTCATATTTGCGTCCTGTAAAATATATACATTTTTTTTAAATGATTCGCACATAATGCTAAACGCTCATATTCACACCAGCATCAAACATTGACATCAAAGAATTTCTGTGATAATAGTAAGATGATATAAAGGGATAGTTCACCCAAAGATGAAAATGAATTCACTATTAACTCACCCTCATGTGGTCTCAGTAAGTAGAGCAGTAAATTGAACAGTAAATAAGATATTTTTTTTTTAAAAGCTGACAACCGGAAACCATTGACGTCCATAGTTAAAAAAAAATACTAATGGAAGGCAATGGTTACAGGTTTCCACCTTTCTTCAAAATATCTTCTTTTGTTTTTACCAAATGATGAAGTGAGTAAATTATGGCAGAATTTTCAACTTCAGGTGAACTATCCCTTTAAGTAAGTATTAATATCTTGACAGAGATATATGGAGTATAAAAGTTTACATGAAAATTTCAATCCAGTTTTTCTGGATTTACTGAATTTATTACAGTTGTTATGTGGTTGAGTAAAATATTAATATTAGTTTTGACAACCTTTCTTCCAAATTTCAAACAAATCACTGTCATTAAGAGCAGTGTTTCTCAACCACGTTCCAGGAGAACCACCAGCTCTGCACATTCGCCTGTCTCCTTAACCAAACACACCTGATTCAGATCGTCAGCTCATTAGCAGAGACTGAAAGACATGTAATGGGTGTGACAGAGTAGACACCCAAAACATGCAGTGCTGATGGTCTTTCATGCAGGAGCATGGTAGAAACACTAATTTCTCTTCTAAAAAATGAAAATTGAAATGTATAAGAAATGTTTTTATTCATTCATTCATTTATTTTCTTTTCGGCTTAGCCCCTTTATTTATCCGGGGTCGCCACAGCGGAATGAACCGCCAACATATCCAGCATTTGTTTCACGCAGCGGATGCCCTTCCAGCTGCAACCCATCTCTGGGAAACATCCATACACACTCATACACTACGGACACTTTTAGCCAACCCAATTCACCTATACCACGTCTTTGGACTTGTGGGGGAAACCGGAGCACCCGGAGGAAACCCACACAACCACGGGGAGAACATGCAAACTCCACACAGA
Source organism: Danio albolineatus (assembly GCA_903798035.1). Classification (NCBI taxonomy): domain Eukaryota; kingdom Metazoa; phylum Chordata; class Actinopteri; order Cypriniformes; family Danionidae; genus Danio; species Danio albolineatus. The sequence continues at coordinate 8,743,259 of CAIGQQ010020246.1, forward strand.
AATGCCAACTGACCCAGCCGAGGCTCGAACCAGCGACCTTCTTGCTGTGAGGCGAACATGCTACTCACTACGCCACCGTGGCGCCCAGAAATGTTTTCATGTGTTGTAACTGAAAAATCAGGGTTACTCCACCACATTTACATATGACATTTTATTATAAACTTGAGGTATAGTAGTTTATAGAATAAACAAAAATTATGTTTAGCCATAAGCTGTATTTTCAGGGAAAGCACTTTTGTATAACTCTGTTTGCAGCACTTCACACATGGCAGAAACAAAAAGTCATGGCAGAAATAAAAACGTTTTTTTAAGTAAGAATGTAGGCGCTTTAACTAAAAATGCAGTTTTATTTCAATAAAAACAGCACCTATATTTATGATAATGAAAGAGTGGAACACTATTTCTTCAACTACAGCTACTGTCTAAGTCTTACACACTGCAGCTCTGAAATAAGATGGAATAATAAATGACCTTGATCATCAAAAGCATGGGTGAGCTCGTGCCCCATAACCACACCTATACCACCGAAATTCATGGCTCTAGAAAACAAGAGAATGATGTTTATAAGATGACATATTTGCTGAAAACGATGAGGCTAAATAAGCAGGTGAGGGTTTTGTTAATGAAAAACTATCTTACTTTGGCCAAGCATGGTTGTAAAAGGGAGCCTGAAAGATGCCTGCAGGAAGAACCATCTCGTTCTTTGTGGGGTTGTAGTAGGCATTGACTGTAGGTGGAGTCATACTCCATCTGTACACGCAGAGAAGAGCAAGAAAAAAAATATTATGACTTCAATGATCACTACAGTACACAGAAACTGACACTGGAGGAGTTGTAAATAGGCAGTTAATGCAAATTTTTTAAAAATCCATCATCACTTTGTGACATCAAATCTGTGTAACATTCTGTATAAGATACTTTTAAAAATGATTCAGTGTTTTCCAGTCATACAAGTGACCCTGGATCAGTCTTATGTTGCATGAGTATTGAAAAATGTAGGGGTCAAAATTATTCCTTTTTCTTTTATGCGCAAAATCATTCGAATAATAATTTCTTTCATAATCATTCGAAAAGATGTTTCATCAAGACATTTTGTACACTTTCTACGGTAAATATATATAGCAAAACGTATGAATTGTAATATGCATTGCTAAGCACTTCATTTGGACAACTTTAAAAGGCCTTTTTCAAATATATTAGTTGTATTATAGTCATGTTTTGTCCAAATTCAACAAACTATTCATTAATAGAATGCTTATTTATTTGCTTATATCAGCTTTTAATGTAAATAATAAAGCTTAATTGCATTTCTGACTGTTACATGTATTTTTCATTTTCTGTTGGTCAAAGACAGAAAGAATTTTTGAGAATGAAAACATTGCATACAAGAATATTTTCAATCTCCTCTGTATATTTGAATATATGAGTATATTTCATTAGAATGTTTTGGTAATTGAAATACATTTTAAATGAATACAGACGTAAATATAAGATTTCATGAAATATCCGTAACTTTTTTTGTAATTATTAAAAGTGAAACAAAACAAATGAAAGCTAAACACATATTCAAAATTACATGCTATTATTAAAATATATAATAGAATATAAAATATAGACATATAGCAGACATAAATAAGTTAAACATAATAGAAAAAAATAAACGTTACACTGGCATAATGACGACATCATTACTGAGTGAAATATGCAGTTAAAACATCTGCGCCAGAGCTTCATCTGGGTGTGTGTGTGTTCGACTGATACTCACTGATCTCTGTTGGGGGCTTTTCTCAGCTGGTCAGCAGTCACTCGTGCAGAGAAGTTGTAATAATTCATGACATTTTGAAAGTAGAGATCTGAAACGACATCAAACTGATGTACAGTTTGGGAGGCAGAGATATTAGTTTAGGCATATTAAGGACATTTTCCATGAACTAAAGCCAAACAGAAATGAACAAAATGCATACATACGTCATTAAACACCTTGTCCAGCTCTTTGGGGTTCATAATAAATTTCGGATAACCCACCATGTTGTATATTGCATCAGCCTAGATAAAAAAAAAATACAAAAGAACACACATTTTGGTTGGCTCTGAGATTGCAGTTTAGACTTAAACACCAGGTGGCATTATTAAGCAAAAAGAAAAAAAAAACTTCAGAAGGTTTTTTATTCTTTTAGAGCAGTGTTTCTCAACCACTTTTCTGGAGGACCACCACCACTGCATGTTTTGGATGTATCCTTTGTCTATAACACCTATTACAGGTCTTTCAGTCTCTGCTAATGATCTGAATCAGGTGTGGTTGGTTAAGGAGTCATGGAATATGTGCAGAGCTGGTGGACCTACAGAAACGTGTTTGAGAAACACTGTAGTAGAGAACACTCATTTATTTCCCAGTTATTAGTGTTAATCTGGCAGCTTGTGGTGATTTCCTTAATTCTCTGACAAACACTATTTAGCTGACAGCCGAACTTTCTAGTTTTAACTGACTTTGCAAGATATAACAGCAGGTTGTCCAGATGAAGGCCAGATGAGACCCCTTCTGTATATGATAATATAGAGAATGCGGTTAGATTAAGTGGCCTTAACCAATTCGTTACAATGTACTTATTGTGTAAATACATGTTTTTACATTGTACTTATGGTACTTATGCTTGATTAAATACCTGTATGTAATTACATCTGTATTTACATTTGTAAATACACTACTAACCATACTTTACACGTTAACCCACCCTTAAACCTGCCGATACCCCCAAACTTGTCCTTAACCCTACCCCTATCCCAACTCAAGAGCACCACAAGTGTTCTCAAACACATTATGAACACAGTAAGTACATTGTATTTATTTTTTGATGCAATTGCATAGTAGTTAAAGACAATTAATATAAAGTGGGACCGAGAATTTCAATGGCCATTTGGTTCAACACTGTACAGGTAGATGAAATCGCTCTTCAGTTTAGCTTTGAACAGGGCAACGAGTTAAGAATGTCTTTTAAAAGACATTTAAGGAAAAACATTTTAGAAAATTGTACATTTTACAGCTCTTCTAAAGTAAACAGTTGAGTTCCACCTTATTTGAATATATTCAGCCAATCTATAGTTCTGGCGGGAGCACTTTTAGGGTAGCTAAATCGGATAATACCATTATAACCCTGCTCAAAAATGACCAGAGATTGTCCTATTTAAAGCTTACTACGGAATAGTCAAACTTTAAATATAATTATTATTGAAACTCTTTGTTCATCTTTCGGGGAGATGCTAATAGTCTAATCCGATTCAATGATCCATGCTAAGCTAAGCTAAAATTTTTCCTGCCAAACCCAGAGATTAGCTGAATATATTCTAAAATGGTAAAACTCAACTGTTTAACGCTTAAAAAAGTGTTCCTTTCAGAAACTCTGGACTGAAAGGAAACTGAGTGACAGGAAACAATATGTTCAGAAAGACTGAACCCTTCGTGTAAAAAAGCTATAGCTGGAGGTAGTTGCAGCAGGTGTTAGGCTTCTTATACAGCTCCTTAGTTATTAAAATGCCGTTAGGCTGTGCTTCAGATTATTAGAAATATAGCTTCTTTTAAAAAATTGCTCATTTACTCTTGCTAGGATAACTTCAAATAGGTTGAAGTAACTCTCTGGATATTATGGGTCGTTTCCAACTTTGATTTCCCTGGATGTTTGACCTTTAAAATCCAACCTGAATGGCATGTAAAAACGGCAAAAAAAAAAAAAAAAAAAAAAAAGTAAAATATTTCAACCTTAAAAGCATAAATAAAACCCAACTCTAAAACTAAAGCTTATATCTGACATATTATCTAGATGTTGATTTCAGATCCATCCCTGGATTCCCTGCGGGCAACAGCGCTGGAAAACATCATATGGGATCATGCTGTCAGCTCTCACCTTTTCTTTGGCGGCTTTTTTTGTCTCTGGATCCATCCAGCTGACAGTCTTCAAGCTATCTTCAAAGGCCCATTTGATCTCAGAGACCATATCTTCAACCTGACAAACACATCAGGGGAGAATATAGTTTATAGGCCTGGAGGAAAAAAACAGGGACAGCGTGCATAAAAAAAATAGCACAAAGATGCTCACAAAAGCTTTGCTGTCTTCGGAAAAAGTAGCTTTGACAAACAGAGCCCCGAGAGCAAAGCCCAGAGCGCTGTCCGTGTCGCTGACGCAAAGTTTCCAGCGCGGCATGCAGCTCTGCAAAACACGAAGGTGATACATAAACAACTAACATCATTCGGCTCAAATCTCACAAACAGAAAACCTCCAGGCATTAACTGACAGTATGGTTTCCACGTGGGTAGCATTTGCGAAAATGATCACAAATAATTTGTCCATCATGTTTTCGAAAAACAAATGTGTGTGTAATAACTTAGAAGTAAAGCTAGACGTCTCACTATTCTCATGAAAAATACATTTTAAAGCTAATGTCATTTCATTTAAAGAAACGGTTCACACAAAAATGAAAATTCTGCCATTATTTACCCGCTTTCTTCCAAACCTATTTGAGTTTATCCTTCAATGAACACAAAAGAAGATATTTTCAAGAATGTTCCACAATATTTTTCCTATTATAAAAGTTAATGTATACAGAATACTAACGTTCTTCAAAATAACTTCTTTTGTGTTTAGCAAAAAAAAAGAAAAAAGAAAGAAACCGTTTGGAACCACTTGAAGAGGAGCAAATTAATTTTCATTTTAGGTGAACTATCCCTTTAAATTAAGTTTTAAATGAATAGAAAGCTCAAAAGTACAGGATTTGTAGTAATACACGCATCTTTACTCTCACTTCTGACCAATATATCCATGAGTTAACATTTTGCTACAAAAAGAAATTATGTGGACTAGTTTTATTATGCTTTTTTCAGTTGGTGTTGGACTGTTAACATTTGTGGGCGCCACGGTGGCGTAGTGAGTAGCACGTTCGCCTCACAGCAAGAAGGTCGCTGGTTTGAGCTGGGTCAGTAGGCAGTTCTGTGTGGAGTTTGCATCTTCTCCCCGTGGTTGCGTGGGTTTTCTCCGGGTGCTCCGGTTTCCCCCACAAGTCCAAAGACATGTGGTACAGGTGAATTGGGTAGGCTAAATTGCCCGTAGTGTATGAGTGTGAATGAGAATGTATGGATGTTTCCCAGAGATGGGTTACAGCTGGAAGGGCATCCGCTGCGTAAAATAAATGCTGGATAAGTTGGCGGTTCATTCCGCTGTGGCGACCCCGGATTAATAAAGGGACTAAGCCGAAAAGAAAATGAATGAATGTTAACATTTGTATTATTATCATTCTTATTATATAGCTTATAGGTTATTACTTTAGATTATTGATGTTTTTACTTCCTTTCAAGTTGATTGGTGTTTTTCTTGCCCTTTTATGTAGATAATATTGACACTATCTTACAATTCTATGAAATTTAGTTTTTTGTGATGTTACGCATGATGCTTTTTTCCTTTGCAAACAAGGACCACATAGCTTGAAAGGGCTTTTTGCTGAGAATCTGCTATAAATATTCTCTACCTTTGGAGTGTCACCTTTGTTTTTTGTCACTTGTTGTTAAACACATTCACTGAGCTGTTAAATTAGATCTGCATTCATTTTTGAACCATGGCAGCTTTCACTATTCACTTTCAATGTACAGCATGTAAAAAAAAGCCGTGCTACAGATTTAACATTCAGCATATTTTGTTTATCAGAAGAAATGAAATCCTACGCGTTTGAAATGACACAAGGCCAAGTAAATGATGACTGAGCGTTTTTGAATTAACTATCACTTTAAAGGCAAAACTAAAAGCTGTATCCTCAACAACTGTGTTGAAGGTGACCGTCCTTAAGGTTTCTCTCTCTATCTCTTATCATAACCCATCACGCGTACACACAGCGCCCAAGGCTCAGTCTTTGGTTTGTTATTTCAGCCTGACCCCAGCGGAAAGTGAGGCCAGGGCAACAGGATCTCCTCCTGATAAGAGTCTGAATAAGCTGGCGCCCCGCAGAACAACACGCCACCTCTCCAAATATACCAACACTGATACCAGTTACTCAGAGGCAAGCCCAATAGACACACTCGCTAGTGTAATATCATATTTTAATAGAAAAGCATTTCTGTACCAAATGTTCCTTGCAAGAGAAATATTCTACCTAAAATATCTCTTTCAGATTCCAAGTGTTTCTAATTCTATAATATTAATTCATTTTATTAGTTAAATGTATTTGTTTAAAAAATAAATGATTCCAGAACCATTATTGCATAATACGTTTTTGGAAACTGATACATTCAGAGCTATTTGGTTATTACAAAGTCCAAAAAAATAGCATTTATTTGCAATTATAAAATAATTATGATTTGTTTTTCTCTGAAAAAACAGATGACATTTTGTTTTAAAAAAATAAATAGTTTAAAATGTATTTATTTATTTATTCATTCATTCATTCATTCATTTATTTATTCATTCTTTTTTTATTAGTATTATCTAAAAAAAATGAAATCATCAAATATATATTCTACATATCCAAAACCAAACAAAAAAGTGCTCAGGGTCGGTTCTCTATGGGTAAGGGATTCATCAGAATAAAGAGTAAAAAATCAGTCCAAGGTATTTAAAATGTGTGGATAAATATTAAAAAGCCTTTATTGGCATGTTTTTTCCACGTCAGTAACTAGTTTTGAAGGAATAGCCACGTCAATAATCTTTTAAATATTTTAAATCACATTTTTCGAGTGTCTTAGACTGATTTTTGCTATATATTCTACATATATTTCATCTATTTATCCTTTTTAGTAATGTAGTCATTTTAGCAATTTTAAGCAATATCTGAAATTTTTTCTTAATTTTCTTTTATTTTCTTTTTTTATTTTACTGCAAGTTAAATTTAAAATTTAATATGTCCAAATCATACATTTTTAATATTTGTTGTTGTTGTTATTTTTATTATTATGGTTTTAGTCAACTGTACTTACCCTGAAATGACAAATAATCAGAAATGTTTAAAAGATTTTAAAAAAAGTCGATTGGACCATGTTAATGATGCTATTGTAGATAAGCTGCATTATTCTGCATCACATTTATTTACATTAAAAAAAAATAATAAGAGTTTAGTATGACATAAATATGAACATAATCTCCATTCTGGAGTGGACTATTTCTTCCAGTGACACTGTTTTTTACAATAAAACCAAATATATTCCTTAAATGCCACACTGTAAAATAAAATGTAATGACAAAGTGTAAAGACAACAAATATTTTTATGTTGCTTTAACTTACTTTAATAGGTTGATCAGATTTCAGATAAATATTTTAAAGTTATACAAAGTTCAACTCAATATTTTTAGTCAGACTTATTGATGTAATATGAGATGATCTGAAAAATTAATTTCATTCCACTAAAAAAAACTAAGGAAGTAATTCTTTTTAACTACAACAAACTTAAATTATGTATGATAGGAAACAGGACAAACAAATCTGAGGTAAATGTGAAAAACATGAGTTGTTATGTGATATTTGATGGCTCTTTTGGCAGCAGCGTTGCTTCCAGCTAACTGATGACAGCTTTGATCTTTCTTACCTTCTTGGTGCCGTACATGACTTCAAGGAAACGCTGCTCTGCATCCTGGAACTTCTGGTCTAAGATGGACACCATTTTCCGCACCACTTTCATGATCATGTAGTTATTCAAGACACTGCGAGAGACACATTAGCTTTGATCTCTGCTATCAGACAATTTAAGACAATAGAGAATGTGTTTTTCTACACATGTTACACAGTCATAAATGTACAGAATTTATCTAGCTAATGTTGGGTTACCTCTTGTTTGTGTTGCTGATGAGCTCGGAGACTTTCTGGAGGTATTCTTTAGCGTATACGACCACGGGTTCAGAGTCATTTAGCACAACCGGGGCGAAAACAGAAGAGAGGAAAGGCATCCAGTCTATAGCAGGAGCCAATGTCTGCAGCACAACACATAAACACATCACTGATGAGGATGATTTCCAGCTCAGTTTGGCCTATAAAAAGACACCGTCTCCCGATTTTTACCATCACTCTGATTGTAAAAATAACATCTTGAAAAAATCTTTCAGACATTTACAGGAACACTCCACATTTTTTTGGAAATAGTTTACAGAGATATCTAGCTGGGGACTATTGACCAGGAGATTAGATGAATTCATTAATAAAATAAATGTTTTTAAAAATGGTAAAATTTAGCCGTTTAACTTAACTGTTGCTTTTCTAGATTTTGTCTCTTGTTTTAAGTCTAAAAATAAACAAATTCTTAAATCGAGAAGAATTTTCTAGACAAGCAAAAAATATTGTTCTGTTTTAAGAAATAATAATATTAAGTGAGTTTTTCCTTAAAACAAGCAAAATAATCTTATGCCAAATATACACAATAATATTCTGCTTACCCCACTGCCAGAATATTTTGCTTGTTTTAATGAAAAACTCACTTAATTTTGGCATATTATTTCTTAAAGCAGGACAATATGTTTTGCTCGTCCAGAAAATGCTTTTTGGTTTAAGAATGTTTATATGGACTAGAAACAAGAAGAAAAGCGATGTATTTTGGAGTCTATTACCAAAAACATACATTGATTCCTCACATTGGTGGTTCTTAGCCAATTTTGTTTCAGGATCCTTATTTTCAGCTGAACATCTTGTTAGGGGAGTGCAATATTACTTCTTTTTTTTTTTTACATGAAAAGCATTAAGAACACATTAGAAAAAGTGTTTTAATTTAATACAAAATTCATTGCAATCTTTTAGGGTATAATGGTCATGTTTTTGTTGTTGTTTTCAGAAGATGCAATTAAGATTTATTTACATATTTATAAATACATATTTGGAGCATTTATTGCAATTCCAAAACAGGTCATTTAACAACATTTTTCAATATTTATGTGGTGCAAACGAAAGAACTGAATGCAGTTTTAAAACAACATAACAGAGAAAATATGAAAATACTGATAATTAAATAATCCTCTAAAAACATAGTTGGCGGTAAATGTCTAATGAGTGATTAGTTATGTATGCATTGATTCATTCAAAGAACTGCTTCATTCAGCAGTGAAGTAAACAGTTCTTTATAAGTTTGGCTCATAGAATCATTGGTTTGCTTGATTCATTAAACATGGACTCAGAAAAACACAATGCTATGTAAAGTTACATTGCAAAGCAAATGCAAATGTTTATCAGAAGATACAATTTTGACCATTTTCAAATTTTGATTACTGTGTTCTCCACATAAGGATTTTGGATGAAGAGTTTTGGTTATTGTGTGAATCACTAGTAGCAAAACTAAACTAAATTTTAGCGCAACTAAAATTTAAATTCAAAAGCTGAACATTCAACCGTTTATAAATATCATTCAGCCTTTCCATGTACAACTATATCAAAGTGGGCCTGTAGCCATTTTTGGGTCATGATTAGAGAAAACCCTTTTTTAGAGCAAGAGTTTTCTATTTCTGCACAGAAATTTGTATTAAAAAAAAAATACAGATTTATGTAGAATGATTTTGTGACAATAGTAACTAAAAATACATATCTAAAAACACACAACAACTTTGTAACTTTTATTTAAGGTTTTCGATGCAAATCCTATTAGAACAACTTGTTTAGTAAACAAAGCAAATCTATCACATAATGTATATCTAATTAAAACTGAAAGTATTTACAAACTGTATTGTACATAATCATAAACATACTTAATAATATTACTGGAGTACTACTAAATATTTACATAAGTAAATAAATAGATTGAATTATGGGCTCAAAAATCTGCAGGTCTAGTCATGATCCACAAGTAAAAAAACATACATTTTAATCAGTGCTATAGTAACTAGTAAGAAATACTCACAGCTAACTCTTTGGCTTGGATTTTATAATATATTTTCTCCTCATCCCGCCGCTCCACCTGAGGGACTGTGATGTTTGCCAGGGTGGTTTCAAACTCAATGATCTCCTCCATCATTTTCTGCGAGGTCTCCTGTGAGCCGCCCAAGAGGACTCCGAGTTCCACCAAAAAGTTCAAGTAAGCATTTAAATACTGAAGGAGGAATGACAGCACAAGCTTTAGACCACAGCACAACGTTTCCCACGTTAATAAAACAACATTTGGTCTCTTTGTTTACCTTTTCATTGGCGGTCTTATTAAGATAGTATTCCCTAGAGGGGAGTCCCAATCCTGACTGATCCACCTGCACAAAAATAACAATGCCTTTTAGTATCGACAAAGAAAAACTACAGTGACATGTATCATTACACCAAACTTGTTCCAATTAGGAATGTCATCTATAAATAATTATAATGAGAAGTTGACCCAAAATTACATTTCATATTTACCACAATGACTGTTCTGATATTAAAAGCAATAAGAAGACATGAGAAAGAAATAGTTTGATTCCATATAGAACTTATTACACTTTTTGGTTACAATGGTTACGCTTTTGGGTGACATACTGACTCATTGGTTACTAGCACTGTTGCCTTGCAGCAAGAAGGCCGCTGGTTCGAGTCCCAGCTGGGTCAATTGGCATTTCTGTGTAGTTTGCATGTTCTCCCCGTGTTCATGTGGGTTTCCTCCGGGTGCTCCGGTTTCCCCCACAGTCTAAAGATATGTGCTATAGGTGAATAAAAAAAAATAAAAAATAAAAATAAAAATAAAAAAAAGCTGTGTGAATGAGAGTGTGCATGGGTGTTTCCCAGTACTAGGTTGCAGCTGGAAAGATCCAATGTGTAAAACATATGCTGGATAAGTTGACGGTTCGTTCCGCTGTGGCGACCCCTGCTGAATAAAAGGACTAAGCCAAAGGAAAATGAATGAAAATGAAGTTTTTTTTCTAAATAACTGGCTATTAGTTAGATTAGCATACTATTTATCCAAAACAGCTTGGTTTCCAACATTCTTCCCACAGGAGGAAAAAAAAGGTTGAAATGGCACAAAGAAGAAAATATGAATATTTTGTTTAATGAAATTAATAAATAGTTGGTGTAAAATGTCTAATAAATTAGTGTTTTAGTTAGTAATTCATTAATTGGTTCAGTTTTTTGATTGCTCAGTGCTTGAAACAGCTTTTGAATCATTGGTTCACTTGATTAGTATGTGGATTCATTCAGAAAAGAAACACGTTAGTGCTTAAAAATTGGAAATCACCTTTACCCTCTTCATTTCAGAACAATATTTCCAACATCTGTTATTCAGATGGAGAGACTCAGATTTTTAAGGACTCTTCATAAGAACTTTTTGGGCTACTTGGTGTCAATTTCTTGATTTATTTAACAAATCTATATCTCAAGAGCAACACTCCTCTAAGGTTTAAACCTAGATACCCTCCTCTCTAGATTTGATTGTAGGTTTTGTGAATTTGATGTGCTTTTTTTGTTCTCGCTTTTCTTTTTTCTTTTCCTTTATATTGTCCTTTATGTATATATTTATTTATATATTTATTTATTTCTACCTTAAAATGGAGTAATTAAAAAAAAGAAAAGAAACACATGCGGATGCAACAAATCTGCTTGATTTGATTGGTAATATTTTTTTTTTAAATTGGAAACAATAACAAAAACAGACACTGTTGTGTCTAAAATATAACATAATATTAATGTATTATTTACTGAACGGTTATATAAAATAATTAATATCACATATCAGTTGGAGTGGTCTAAGAAAAAAAAACAGCCCTCTTGTAATACTGAACTCATTGCTCATGTGATATTGCTTTACTTCATCATATAACACAAATATGACACAAAATCCCATAAAGGGTATTTATGCCTTAATGTTTTGAATCCCAAAGTCATATAACTGCATTCTATAGGTTTCATTGGCATGAAGTCAAACTTTTATATGAAATGTACTATCATTTACTCGGGTCTGGGGGCGGATGCATTAAAAACCTATATTGCTTTACGTATCTACAGTAATTAACATGTTAAATCAACAGCCCAAGCCAGAATATATTTCGACAGCCATCATAAAAGAAAGCACCATATCTAAAACAGTGCAGAGTTTCCCGTCTACATATCACGATGATTGAAATGAACAGAACCATAAGTGTTTCCACCTGTATGATGTTGCTGTTGGAGCTTTTCGAGTCTGTGCTGACAAAAACAGTGAAAAAGGGAGAGGTTCGGAAGTTGGCTGACACAATCCGTAAAACCTCCTGGAAGTTCTCCTTCTCCCACGGGCCTTTCAAGCCCCAACCTCCCGTCTGGAAAAACAATGTTCCGTTATTAAGAATTATTATCCCAGAAAGATACTAAGAGCTGGTTTTCATTAAGGCTGATATGTTTACAGCAGATCTTTGGAGCTTCGTTTTGTTAAATAAGGTGACTGGGAATGTGTGTGTGTATCTGAGGTCACCTGATTGATGAGGTCCTGGAGTGGTTTTGCTCCAAGCCCTTCAATTTTGCTCTCGTTCATGCAGGCTTGGTAATACCACTGGGCTTTCTGCTCTGCTTTGCTCAAGCTTTTCATGCTGGTGTTCTCTGAATATTGAAATTAAAAAACAAAAATGTTATATGACAAATCCCTTAAAGGAAAGTGAAATGAAGCCAATAAGTTAGTAGAATATTTCATGGGAACATCATTCCTGCTTTATTCATAAAGTAAAAAGAGGCGAGGATGTAAGTGTATTTTTAGTATTTCTGTAGCGTCTTTCAATATTTTTTTACTTGTTAAACATGTCTGTAGTTTTAATTAGTTGTAATTTTAGTTTTAGTTATTTTAGCATCAAGATAAATTACATTAAATTGTGAAATATCTCTGTGGCAACCAGCTAAAAAGGTTAATTTAATTATTTATATACATTTCTGTGAACTTATTTTAATTTGAAGTAACAAAAGGGGTTTTACTTTATTAATAATGACTTTGTTTCAAAGACAGTTATAATTTAAACGATTACAAAAGAAATTATCTATATAGTCAGCATACATTTTGAATAAGTAATACACTAATAAATTAATATACAGTTGTGTGAAAAATTGTTTGCCCCTTATTGATTTCTTTTTTTCACACTTTAAAATTTCAGGTCGTCAAACAAATTTAAATATTAGTCAAAGATAATACAAGTAAACACATTATGCAGTTTTCAATGAAAGTTTTAATTATTAAGAGAAAACAAAATACAAAACTTCATAGCCCTGGGTAAAAAAAAAATGTTTGCACCCTAAACCTAACAACTGGTTGGACCACCCTTAACGGCAACAACTGCAATCTAACGTTTTTGATAACTTGTCATGAGTCTGTTACAGCGCTGTGGAGAAATGTTGGTCCACTCATCTTTGCAGAATTGTTGTAATTCAGCCAAATTGGAGGGTTTCCAGGATTAACTGCCTTTTAAAAGTTCATGCCACAGCATCTCAACTGGATTCAGGTCAGGACAATAACTAGGCCACTCTCTTTCATTAAAACAGACTTCAGTCACCTAACATCTTTTGGAATATAAAGACAATACTTTTAAATACTATGGTTCAACAAAATTTTATTATTTTATAATTCATTTAATATAATAATAATAATAATAATAATAATAATAATAATATTTTTTTCCTTATATATTCATTGGGGTGTACTAATTTGTGCACCATGATCGTAATGTTTTTTGCTAAATTAGTTACAGTTTAGGCTTTACTTACTGACTAATCTAATGCATTTGCACAAATACCTTATTGTATAGCATCCTAGAGTAAGTATTGATATAAAAGAGGGATCTGTAAGGGGTTTACACATTTATGCTGGCAACTATATTTAGTTATTTAGCAATATTAAAATAATACAATTGTTCATTGTTTTGTGTTTCTTACCCAGCAAGTTCTTCATGACAGCCATGTTATGTTCCCACAGATTGCTGAAAGGCCCCCAGCGGGACTTGCCCTCGGGCAGGGGGTTTTTCCTCATCCAGCCTCCACATGCGAAGTTATAAAAGTCCTGACAGGGGTCCACTGACCTGTCAAGAGACCCCAGAACTGCACTGGCCACACTCACACACGGCCCTGACAGGCACAGGCCCGGATGAGCTACAAAAAAATAAAAATACATGTACATAAATAAGCTGCTGCGTCTGCATATACATCACATACATGTCAAAACAGACAAGAAAGCTTTCCTGAAGTCATTTCCACCAGGAAATTCATGAATGAAGTGCAGTTCTGGCACAATCCATAAAACTAGTACATACATCCCCACAGCACTTACTTATCTTTATAAAATTGAGAAATAAATCAACACAGCTTTGATTATGGTTCTGAGTTTCACTGAGCTACACTTTCAACGCTGTTGCTCATAGTGCATTCACTCTGCACATCATAAATATGCTATGAATGTCTCTTTGAGGAAGATCCCAGGACATGAACCCATCTGGAACGGTTCACTTTATCGGGACTGATGCCAAAACTTGGATTCTGAGAAAAGGACTGTATTTATTCAGAACGATGATCAAATAAAGAGGCCACACAGAACAGTAACTCAAAAAAGAACGAATAAACCCAGGAGATCACAGTACTGCATTTCCTCTTCATCAGATACTATCAGTCCTCAGACTGAAAAAAGGATATTATCACACAGGAGTGATATGGGAAGTGGAAAACATATAATATTAAGCATTCGCAACCGCAAACAGTAACATTTTATTATGTGTTTTTGCAGATATATCATTAAAGCAAAGTAGACATTTCATGAAAATTGTTATAATTGGGTCCCTGGTGAATCTAATTTGTTTGTTTGTTTGTGTTTGTTTGTTTAGACTTTATTAATCACAAAGGGAAATTGTCATGTCACAGCAGAGCTCTCCATACTATAAAATAAATTACATATATAAAAAGACAATAATATTAAGAAAATTACATTAATACTGCACACCTTAGTTTCAAACGACTAGACACTACTCGTGTATCTACTACTACAGCATCGATGCTATTACAATTCAGCATAATTCATCTAGTATGACTTTAGCTATACAATCTGATCACCGTTGGTAATAATGACTTTCTGTATCATTCCCTGTAACACTGGGTCCAAATTAATCATGAGCTAAAATAGCTTGCACACGCTTGGACTGTATTCAAAAGGGGATGATCATCGTAGTTCATCATACTGACAAATTTGTCCATCATTCGTTCTTGTGCAATCTCTTCTATAGAGGGTATACACACCCCACAACAGAACCTGCCCTTTCTATAAGCTTATTTAAATTGTTTTTCCTCCTTCTCCAACAGTTTGCTTTCTCAGCAGGTTACAGCATTCAGGATCACAGATGACACCACAGCATCATAGAAAGTCTTGAACAGTCTTTAAATTGAAAATGTGGAAACAAACAGCTCAGGAACTTTGTTTTGGTAAACTTTCCCTGCAAGTAAGTGAAAAAAAATCAGTTTTTTTTTTGATAAGTTACATATTATGCAAGTTATTTTCTGATAGTGATAAGTTATATATTACCGGCCCCTAATTTACATGTTTGTCTACCAATGCCATTTCTGCACACTCGCTGTAGAAACTTAAAGGTGCTGTATGCAAGTTTTTGACTTTTCTAAAGCATAAAAATACCATAATATGTTTGCAGGTATTTAAAAAACATGCCAAGTGAACATACTTGTTTATCTGAAAAAACAATGCTGAAGTCAGATATTCTGATTTGAAAATGTATGTTAGGTGCTGGAACTCTGTCTTTGTTTTGGTTCTTTTAACCCGTCCACTGCCAGTTTAGCCAATTGTATTTCAGCACCCGAGTATGCCTTGGTGGGAAAAAAAGCGCATCTCATTCATTCATTCAGAAAGGCCCTGAAAGCATGCATCCGTGACAGAAATGCAACCTTCAGTGGACAGTAGCAGGCTCTGAAATGAGATGCAGATAGAATTCCAGATGAGGTTATTAATTAGCAAATTATATAAATATTATGAACGTAAACTTTAAGTGAGCAGGTTACATTGTAACCCTGTGTCCTAACAACATACTTCGTGACGTAGTGATGATCGATTTGGTTTATAATCTATTTAATACATATTAACCCTCTTTAACAATATTAAATGTACATGCTGAAACACGTGTTCAGTTCTAAAAGTATAATTTCAAAGGCTTTATTTTGTTTTCAAGGTCTGAGGTGAACTATCTGCTGCTGCTTTCAGTATATGGCAATAAATGTAATGTAAAATTACATTTCAAACTAACATTTTTAGCATTTAACACTGAATAAAGTATGAGGTGTACCTGAGGTGATCATTGTCATTCTGTTGTTCATTCTGTTGTGAGAAATGTCACATGTCGTTGCTTTTATTTAAATTACTCACTCCTGTCCTCAATCTGGCAACCTGCACTTGCGTTTGTTTTGATCCAGGAATGCAATACCTAGTTCAACCACTGGGTCTCAAACTTATATACTGCACCTTTAAGATACCATGTCTGCACCCGAAAAAAACCCAATACAAATGTTCTGTTGCTGTATGAACATAAGAGTCTCCATAGTTAGACTTGACGGATTCTAAATTACATCGATTTTTGAAGAAAACATGCACATGAGTGTTAAGTTTGAACAAAAAATTATATTCTATCACAAACTGCTTCACCAATGACGGTCAATTCAACGCAGCGTCCGCTTTGTGCTCTAACAGTATATTGAAATGTGCATTTATATTTTGAGAATGTTTCCAAAGTTTGCCAAAAAATGAAATTTATGAAGAAGATATTTTGAAGAAAGCTGAAAAACTACAACCATCGACTTCAATAGTAAGAAAAACAAATACTATGCAAGTCAACGGTTACAGGTTTTCAGTTTCCTTCAAAATATCTTCTATTGTGTTCAACAGAAGAAAGAAGGTCAAACAGGCTTGGAACAATTAAATGATGGCAGAATTATCAGTTTTGGGTAAACTATCACTTTAACAGTGTACAGAACTATTTTGTTAAATTAATCCCAAAATGCCAGCTTTTGCATAATTTGTGTGTATCATCATTATAGTGTAATGTTCATTAGCAAAGGCAGCACATCAGAACAGTAACGTACTAGTCGATCAGTTGAACTAACTCCACAACAACTACATAAATGTATTCTCGAACCAATCAGAAATGCCCTGGTTTAGTTTAAAGGTTGTTCTCCATCATTGTCTCATTTTGGTTTGAACATAATATTAAGCTTTATTCTGCTACTGGTCATTTCTGATATTTTGACTGTGTGAGATTGGCTTGCTTTGTTGTTTCTGGAGTAACAGAATAGCCTGTAAAGACTCTGGAAAGCAACATCTAATATGCATTAAAAGGGAAATTAACTAAAAGAATGTGTTTTTGCTCAAACCCAAAAAGAAGCAAATTTGATGAGCCAAAATAAATGATCTGTGGTGTATTTTGAGTTGAACCATCAAGTACACATTCTGGAGACACTAAAGATTTAAGATTTTAATGAAAAAGGCCACAATGTGTGTCCTTTTTTATGTATATACACACACAACTTTGTGTTTACTTTGAGTCTTGGGTTGAGTCCATGAATGACGTTTTTGCTAGTATTAAGTTTAAAACTGAAAATAATTGGAGTTAAAGGGCAGTGTTTTTATTTGGCAAGTGGAAACAGAGTGAAAGCAGTAACAATAGATTCACTGTAAGTTTTTCTAGAAACATATTAGGTCTAAAATATGCATCCCTAGCTCATAATCTGAAGAGATAAGACAAGAAGGACAAGAAGGTTGAGGAAATCGAAGGCAAACTGTCTTGAACAGAATCGTTGTTCTGTCATACAGTAATTCGTCTTGCTTGAGCAACAGCAGATGATTGAATACCAGGAAGTGGAATTCAGTTTACTCTACAAGAATAACTACAACAGAAAATGAGAAAAGGTTTCAGGTCATAGAGTCTTAGTTTGAAAAACTGTGTTCAAAACAGCCTTAAAAAGTACAGAGTATACATTTATTAGTATGTATGGAATAAAAAAAAAGTTAAAATAAACACAATCAAATAAAAACATGCTTCAGTGTTTTGACAGAAGAGCATATTGGTGGATTTTTCCTATAACAAAACTCTGTGTTTATCATTATGGAATGACCTATTTGGCAGCAAACAAATCAGATTAATAGAAACTAGCCTTCCAACATCACAGGGCTGATTGTTTGGAGTTGTTTGTAGTATACAGACCCCACTCATTTTGCTATTTTTGATTAATACAGGAACCAATTATTGTATTAGTTCCATAGGAGATTTGGAAATGTTTAGGTTTTATGAGGTCTTCTGATAATAAATATACAATAAATAATCAAGTGTAAGGCTGCACGATATTGAAAAAAATCTTATATTACAGTATTTTATTGTCTGCAATAAATATTAGGATATGAATACAGTTTCACTATATAGTTTGAAGTGGTTTTCTGGGAAGTCAAACAGTATTCAGGTAAAGAAATTGAATAAATCACAATGCAAAAAAATGTTTCTCTTACGTTGAAGACATGTTGCTTTGTCTCATTCCAAATATCTAAACATTCTTAGATCAAGTAAAAATAATGTTTTGTTTTCAACTTCACTTAACCAAAAATTAAGAGTTTTTCCTCAAACAAGCTAAATGATCTGCCAGTGGGGTGGGTAGAATAATCTTGTTTTGGCTTTGAAATGTTGAAGTCTAGAAACAGAACAAAAATTTCAAAGTATGAAAAAACATATAAATCATATAAATTCTGTATAAATACAGTAATTAAATACAATTCTGTAGCTCCTGGTCAACTATAATTCAGACTCAACATTGCATATTCTAAAATGTGACTATTGCAGATGCGCACATTGCATCATCGATGCTGAAACAATATATTGTGCAGGCCTAAGTGTTACATTGTTTTACAGTTCTTTCAGTCCAACTGACGAATAAGTATTATTTGTAGTGCAACTTTATAATTGTTGAAATCAGTTCTTGCAGGCTTTTCTTGTCAGTTCCCAAACCAAACGTGTCCTTCATATATTTAAAAGCAGAACTTTTTAGGAAAATGGCGATTAATTTGCATACAGGGAGGCATTATAAAAATGCAGGTTATAAAAATATCTCTTTTTTTTTTTTTGCTGTTGTTCATTTCGTACTGCTTCCCGATGTCAAGTTGGACATATCGTAAAATGTGAACAATGACTATCATACATTCTGCTTATGATTTACAGAAGGCACTCACTGAAACATCATTCAGTAAACAATAGCTTATATACCAGCAAACCCTAAACACTTTTTGCTAGAATAATTTAAGGACACATTAAAAGACTCTATTTAAGGATCAAATTGAAGGCCCAAAACACCAAGTACCAAGTTGTCGTTTGTTTATACTGTCAAAAACCAATCCTAACAGATATAATTCACACCAAAATTTTAATATCATCAACTACTATACTACTATAAAGTAGTTTCAAATATTTTCTTATTCTGTTGAAAAAAGGGTTTTGGAAAATATCGGAAACTGGTAACCATTGACCTCTATAGTAGAAAAAACAAAAACAAAGTCAATGGTTAGCGTTTTCCAGCATTCCTCAAAATATCTCCTTTCGTGTTCTACAGAGAAAAAAAAAATTAAAACAGGTTTGGAACAAGTTAAAGGTGCTGTATGCAAGTTTTTGACTGTTCTAAATAATAATAAAAAATTAAACATGTCAAGTGAACATTTTTGTTTATCTGAAAAACAATGCGGGCGCCACGGTGGCGCGTGAGTAGCACGTTCGCCTCACAGCAAGAAGGTCGCTGGTTCGATCCCCGGTTGGGGCAGGTCCCGGTTGGGCCAGTTGGCATTTCTGTGTGGAGTTTGCATGTTCTCCCCGTGGTTGCGTGGGTTTCCTCCGGGTGCTCCGGTTTCCCCCACAGTCCAAAGACATGCGGTACAGGTGAATTGGGTAAGCTAAATTGTCCATAGTGTATGTGTGGGAATGGGAATGTATGGATGTGTTTCCCAGAGATGGGTTGTGGCTGGAAGGGCATCCGCTGCGTAAAACAAATGCCGGATAAGTTGGTGGATCATTCCGCTGTGGCGACCCCAGATTAATAAAGGGACTAAGCCGAAAAGAAAATGAATGAATGAATGAAAAACAATGCTGAAGTCAGATGTTCTGCCTTGAAAATGTGTTTTCCGTGCCAGAACGCTGTCATGTTTATGTTTTTTTCTAACCTGCCCAATGCCAGCTTACCAAATTATATATGTAAATCAGCAGTGGACAGTAACAGACTCTAAAATGAGACGCAGATAGAGTTCCACATGAGGTTATAAATTAGCAAATAATGTAAATTGTACGAACATAAACATTAGGTGAGCAGGTTACATTGTAACTGCATGTCTTAAAAACTCACTACGTGATGAGACACACAGTGATGAGCAATTTTGCTGTTTGCACCAGACGAAAAACGACAGAAATTTAAATAGAGGCATTCAGAAGCACAGAATATTCACTCACTAACAAAATAGTAAGGTTCATAATCTAATATTCCCTCTATCGGGTGCTTTTATTTAGAACACGACATAAATCAGCCTTGCTGTTGGTGTCATCAATCTGGCAACTTGCACTTGCGTTTGTTTTGATCCAGGAATGCAATACCTAGTTCACCTTCTGGGTGTCAAACTTACATACTGCACCTTTAAGACTAAATAATTTCACTTTTGGGTGAATTATGCCTTTAAGTCATTAAAATATTTTTGTCGTCAAAGCATATAAATAACACGTGTATATAATATTTGTCCCATCAACTGAAAGGATCCATTCACTTACATTCTTTATAGTGCAGACCCAAAGACACAATGCAGATGAACAGAGCCACAGATAGAGTGCACACGAGGACCACAAGTTTTCTCTCGGAGTGGGTTTTCTCTGCCCAGCATCGGAGACCCAGACCACGATGTACACCAACCTGATAATCACACAACAACAGAGAATAAAGGTTTAGACTGAAATGACTAACCCATCATATGGATTGCAAAACAACCAACCCTCAACAAATGAATATGATATTCATTATATAATCTAGAAAATATTGGTACTTGTAAGGCTTTTATTTCATGTTTAATCAACTACTGCAAACAAACAAACGAGATATGATTATGTCCTATAATAATATGAAACTTTTGTTGGACTGTTTTTTTGTTCCAGTTTGAAACTACAGATCACATTTCACCTTAAAAAATGATGATGTTTCAAAGGATGGATAAGGAGTAAAGGATCATTCAAATAGGTTATTTATGCAAGACATGTAACTGAAGTATTGCTGTATTCAAATCATCTAGAATGCTGGCCAGGTTCCTTTTATTGTAACTGCATTTGTGTAACCACAGAAAATAATTGTGGTCTTGACGGCATATCTCAAATGGCACCGAACCCAGAGCGATTATCGGCATCGGATTAAGCATTAAATCCTCAGAAGACACACTAACCCACAACAACACAGTCATAAACTTCCTATTTTCTAGGAAATGCTCTCTTCTAGGAAATGACTGGCAAGTCTGAATACCGTTCTGCTAAACACATTACTGTTCATAATTAATAGCTGGAAAGAGACATTCAACAAGTGATCTTTTAATATTTCCACTGTTTATCTTAAAAAGCAACGATATCACATGAACCGTTTTTCTTAAAGGGATAGTTTGGTTTCCCAAAAATTGCCACCATCCACTTTTCCCAAACCATTTAAAATACAGTCAAGTCATATTTTTTATACCCCTAGCAAATTCTGACTTAAAAATTTTTGTTAAAACTTAAATAAAAGTGGAGAAATATTTTTTTTCCACAGTCATGTCTCTTGTACATAGTCTTATTATCTTTTGGAAGTAGCCGGTGTCATTTCCAATCAAAAAAACAAACTTGCTGGTTGAATAAATATAATTTTAAGTCAGATTTTCAAAGGGATGTGAATAATTTTACTGTATATTTAGGTCATAAAAGTTCAAAGTCTGACTCTTGGCTGACCCTGTGGAAGTCAATTACCAATTCTGTTACAGTATCTCAATTCACCTATATATACCATGTCCTCAGTTTTGATAAAGAAAAAAATACATATTTTTGAGTGTGCAGCAAAAGAGTAAACAGGTAGTTGCTAACAGATACGTTTACAGCCGAAAGTTAATGAGAATTATTTACATTATTTATTAAATTTCCCATTCATTGTATTTTATTATCGTCTACCCCCAACCTAGACCTAAACCCAACCGTTACAGTAACCTAAAAAAAAAAAAAAACAGTAGTTGTACTGAGTATTATTTATGTTATCTATTAAATTACCCAATAAATTGTATTTTTTTTTAATGTCTACCCTAAACCCAACCATCACAGTACTGTAAAATTAAGAATTATTGTTATACAATGTCATATGTACAAAATGCCTAATGTGCATATTGCCCTTCCGGCCGGCCGCATATCCATTCTAGCCTTTACCGAGTATACAAGCTTTACGACATTATTTCCTCATAACATAACGGACTGTTGCTTAGTTACATGCCCTGTCGATCATCTTGACACATCATTCATATTCTTTAATACTCAAAAAGCAGCAGCAGGTTAATTTGCCAATCTACAGTCTTTCATGCAGTGAAATCTCCCTCAGGTGTTTGCATATTTATGCATTGAGGCCAAACAAGTCTTTGTAAAAGTTCACATTGTTGTTGCAGATAAAACATAACATGATTTAAATATTTTCCAGTGAGTTAGATATTAATTCAAGACATTTAAACATCTTAACCAAAGCCTCTACAATCAAAAAGATGATTTTGCTGCTTGTTCAAACTACTTATTTAAAATGAGCTGAAACAAAACAATTCTTGAGATTTTTTGGGGACAACTTAATTGTTTTATCTTCAACCCACTTAAATTTGTTAAGTTAACTTAAAGGGATCACTACGATTTCATCTTTTAAACTTTAGTAGATGTGTAATGTAGCTGTATGAACATAAACAACATTTCTGATTGTAATACGCTCAAGTTCAATGCAAAGCTTTGGCTTTTACAGAGTTACATGTAGCTTAGCAAAGCCTACAGCATATGAAGTTTGGGGAAAAAAAAATACATCTAGGTAAGTAATGACATAAACCCTTCAGGTTATGCGCACACACCCTGCGCAGCGAAGGGGCGTGGCCAGAGGTGCTGTGATGTTATAACAGAGAACGCTAAAATGCCATCCAAATGCTACTATTTTCACAGAGCTTCTTCTGTTTCTGTATTTGGACTTCCAAAGGACACGGTACAACGAGAGAAGTGCTTACAGTTTAAATTTAATTATGTCCCAGAGAATTATAGAAAAAGACATAGCTAGCATTTGACAAAGGTCATTGGAACAAAGGTGGGCTAGTAGAGGTGTGACGCTGCTATTACATTAGCCGACTATTCAGAGCCTCTAGAGGGCGGGCTTTTGGAGGAAATAGGAAATATGACAGCCGTTTTCATGTTAGCAGAGTAGCTGTATACAATCAAAGTAAGATATATAAAAAAAATAACATGATTTTTTTTTTTTTACAAATGAAGCATGAGCACACATTGCTTTGCACCTCATAAACACAACCAAGCCCTAAAAATACATTCTGGACCACCCCTTTAATTGACTAAATGAATGAATTGTGTGGAACTCTGCATTTATTTACAGTGTACACTTAAAAGTCAATCTCGCTTTCACTTTTTGAGTAATGAGTAATGCATTGAAGTCAATATTTGGGGTAAGAGTGCACACGGAACTACACTCGGTATTTCTACAGGAAATAGTAGACTATCCGAAAAGCTTTAGAATACTCATTTTAACATATTATGACTTTGGGCATAATAATGCTATTTTTGGAATGCATTTAAGGGTCAATTAACATTTGCTGAGGCTATGGATTAAAATATAATAATGTTATAATTGTAAATAATGTTCAATTTCTTGCACAGATCAATGCTTTTTACTTCATGACACCTCAATGTATTGCCAAAAGCCATTTGAATCATTAATTTTGTTTTGCCTGTACTTTTTTGTATTCCAAATGACATTTAAAAAAAAAAAAAAATCACAAAGGATCACAGTTTCAAGCCATTAAAAATCTCAGTTATAAGCTATTACCTTTAAGCCTTAAACATTTCCTCTGATTGCTTCCATTTTGATTTAAATTCTTTATCCATTAAACAAGTCTTGTGGATTTCATAGTTGATCAGCTCTTTGCATAAGAAGTGCAGGAGAAACTAAAGAAATGATTTCTGTAATTCAAATCAGATTAAGTCCTGCTGAGCTGAAAAGTCACTTCTAGTGGCCAGGTGCCCAGCTGTGCAATTACTCAGCTTAGTTTGGATGTGTGCCGGGTGACTTGTGTTTGTGTGTGTTGTGTGGCTTCAATGAGCCCTAATGCCAAAATCAGAGCTCTCGAGGGTCAAAGAGAGCAGAGGGAGAAAGTAAAACAAAGAGAGGGAGATGGTTTCAATTAGCCAACCCAGAACATTGAATACTCCCCATGTTATCCAGAAAAAATATTATAGGAAAGGTTAAAGGATTGTAAAGTTCTATTTCTCATTTACGGAAATAAAAGCAAATGGACAACAAATGTGGAGTATGGGAAAAAGACTAAATAAAACAGGGTAAATGTAATTAATACAAGGTATAGAGGCACTTCTTTTATCTAATACAAATATCCGTGTTGCAAACAAGTTTCAAAGGAATTAATGTACACTGAAATGGGCTATAGCTGATTTTACAGAGCACATATCAAAGAATCTATTTTCCTATATAAACATTTGCCAGTTTTATGCAAATCAGCAGCAAAAGAAAAAGTCTGGCAAAAATGCTTAGGAGTTAAGTCAACATGTGGTAACATTATGTTTTTAATTCAAGTCAAATATATGGATCAATGTGACTTAATTTAACTACTACAAAAAGGTATTAATTGTCTGATCATAGAGGAAGTAGATCAGTCAAACTGCATGGTTTTATTCTTACAGTGCACTGTATTTGGTACACTGCTATCATTCAAATGTATGGCGAAATTTATTTGTATGACATTTTATTCAGAAATGATACAATAAATGATTCGGTGTATTCAAAAACATAAATCATTAATCTATTATTAATCTATGAATATAATTCAATGTTTATTCATAATAAACCCTGAAACAAAAGCAGAACAAAGTTATAATAATAATAATAATAATAATAATAATAATAATAATAATAGTAAAAAATAAAAATAAAATAATAATAATAATAATAATAATAATAATAACAACTTTTATAATTGTGAAATCTAAATAACATAAATCAAAATCAGCATTTTAGATTGATTTCTTGAAAGATCATGACTTTGAACATTGAAGTAATGAAATTTATTAAAAAATGCATTAAAATAAAGCTGTAAATTTTAAAAATAGCCAATTTGTTTTACAATATAACTTTATGATCTAATGAGTGCCTTGATGTACAAATAACACTCCTTTAGGAAAAAAAAAAGAATTCTTATATAAACTTAGACTTTTAAAAAAGTCATTTCATTTTATCAATAAAAATTCCTGCAATGCTATTTAGAGGTTTCAAATGTCAGTTCTATCATTTGCATCCAAACTATTCTTTCTCCCACGATCACAATCCTTAAACAAGTAATTAAAATAACACTCGGTTATCTGCACTTTAAAGAATTCTAAATGTTTTCTTTAAACTACAAAACTCATCAAATAATAACACCAGAATCCAAAGAAACCTAGAATTATGTCTGAGGGTCAGGCTGTGCACCTACTAAAAGTAAACACAAGCGTCAGGCATATTCACATAACTTGAACTGCGCAAAAGCACGGAGGACATTTGAAAGGAAAAGCATGAGGAAGTAACTTGACACAGTGTCCTGGAACCATTAAATATGCCTTGTTTGGTAAAGAGATCAACAATACTGCTCTAGACCTCAGTCAGTTACACAAATACTGAAATTCAGCCAAAGAAATGAGTTCTCACCTGCATGCTAGAGGTGTGGTAGATCCCATCAGAACCGGTGTCCAACAGCTCCTCTTCCTCCAGTGTGGCCCGTTTATAAGTAGACATCTGAAAGGTCAAATGAAGAATAGATTCCCTTAGTGACTCCATAATTAAACCCAATCTCCTCTCCCAGGCATGTTTCACCAGCTTTTGAGAACGTTTATCTTCTGGGGTGCCATCAGGAGAAGTTTAGTTCTCCCCAAGGAGACGCTCGGCACAGCGTTTCAGTGAATGGGGTTTCCTCTTTCACCTCCTCCCAAGCCAAACTTTCCTACCCCCCCTCACCAATGTCAGCTACAACAAGGAAATAAGCTCCAAAGCATGGTCAGCTCGGTCTTCACAACAAACATGAGCTGGGAGGTGTTCAAAAGCGCTCTCCTTTCCGGCTCTCCTTGTTAGGAATCTCAAACAAGGGATTCCTGGGAAGCTTGAACTCCTTCCAGTGTGAGGCGACAACACTAGCGTCAGTAAAAAAGGCAGGAACTTGTGAAAAACAGGAAGGAGAGAGGACTTGAGGAACATACGTGAGGGTGTGTGTACATGTAGGAGAGAATGTGTGCATTCCACAATGGGCTTTCATTTAGTGCTGGGAGGGACCTGCTGGAGGTGAAGTCCCACCCACTCATTCTTACCATTGGAGGATTCTAGAGCAGAGGGAGAGACTTGGATTAGGCCACTCCCAGTGCATGTTTTTAGCTGCCTTTAATAGTCACCTTATAGGTATGGAAGTGAGGCACTGCTGTTCCTGTCTGAACTTATAAAATACATGTTCAGTATATATAATCTTTTTAATTGCATATACTAATATTATACTACTATGTATACAAATTATTATGGATAAGTTGGTAGTTCATTCCGCTGTGGCGACCCCAGATTAATAAAGGGACTAAGCTGAAAAGAAAATGAATAAATAATAATATAAATAATAAATAAAAATGAATGAAAAATTAAATTTAATTAAAAATATATACATTTTTAAAAAATTATATACACATACATTTTATATATATTATGTTTGTTTTGCCATAATATGTGTGTACTATGTTATTATAAATACACACATGCAAGCACACATTTGAGAAAATGTAAAATAATAATAATAATAATAATAATAATAATAATAATAATAATAATGTCAATATAATTAGCTCCCTTAAATGTCTAAATTGCACCTAGTAAAGTAGAAAAAGATGGCATCATGGCACAGATAAAACAAATTAGTTATTAGAAATACATTTTGAAAAATACTATGTTTAAACGTGTTGCAAAAAATTGTGAAACTACACTTTGGAAATATTTTTAAAAGAATAACATTTTCAGAGCAAGGCTATTTTGAAAAATTTTAGGAGATAAAGACAACAAAGGCAAAGGCACTGTGAAAATGGAGTAGTAAATCCTTCTCTAACTGCACATTCTCCTTTAATGTTAAAGCCAGCTGTCTATCAAAAGGCCTTCCTGGCATCTGAACAGTTCAAGTCAGGCATGACACTCAAAGTGCAGACAAATATATTCACTTCCTTAAGCCAAACCACGTTTCAGCCAGGCACGTAAAAACAGTTCTGATTCACCAAAGAACTGTGAAATACTATCCACAACATGACCCGTCGAAACATATTCCCACCCAGGGCTGCAGAGTTTAATGTGGCGTATAGAATTGTCTGGCCAGAAGTACTTCTTAACAACCTTGGCAGGGTAAACCCTGTCATCTGATGACCCTGGCATGAGGGTACTGACGAAAGAGCTGAATTTAATCCAACTTTTGAAGCACGAAGGCATTTACAGAAAATATTTTGCGGTCTGTTGTGTGGTGTCACTCGGAAACTGAGATTATCCAACTATCCAAGGACACACATCAATTATGCCACCCCCTTATCCACCCATGAAGCAACAAAAACATTTTAAAATAAAAAATCATTTACAAATAACAAATAAATAAATAAAATTACTTTACTTTTTATTGATTTATTTACTTTTTAATTAAGTACGAAATAAAACGATAAAAGTAAATAATAAAAATAATAATAAAATCACATGTCACATGTGACTCTAAGTACAGGACTAGCTAGTTTGTGCTAAGAAATGTTGTCTTATTTTATTTTTCTAAATTCTTTGAATGGCTGAGCACGGTGAATGGAATCTAAACAAACTTATTTAGAAAAATTGGGAAATAGAATAAAATGATTCATTAACCTTCATCCTTGTCAACAACAACAACAAAAAAATCTAAATGATGACACCGTGTTTTATTGAATGTTCCATTTCGTAATCACAGTTAATTTAAGTTAAATATACGCTGTAAAAAATGAAATGACAAAAAGGCACGACTTCAAATGTTTTTATGTTACTTTAACTTATTTAATAAGTTAAGCTGGTTTCCACTTCATTTTTTAAAGGGGTGGTCCAGAATGTATTTTTAAGGCTTGGTTGTGTTTATAAGATGCAAAGCAATGTGTGCTCATGCTTCATTTGTAATAATAATTAAAAATAATAATGAAAATAAATAAATAACGTTATTTTTTATACATCTTACTTTAATTATTACTACCCAGCTGATATGAAAACCACAATCCTATTTCCTAGTTCCTCTGAAAGCCTGCCCTCAAGAGGCTCTGATTGGTCAGCTAATATAATGTGCTGTGATTTGCGGATCAGCTCCACGTCACCAGGAAAAGCATCACACCCCTATAAGCATGCGCTTTTGCAGTGTTAATACTGTCAGGCAGAGCAGCCTACAGCAGTTTGAGCCTGAATCAGACAGAAAATGAAAATGACTGCTGAACCTCACACCTGCTTTCTAAAAAAAAATCTGACAAGTGTCTTTCCTATATTCAGAATAAGCATGTATAAGTAACATGAAACATTGACATATCTTTTGCGAGTTGATTATTTGAGATGTAGAATGCAGGGAAAGCGACTGCATAGAGAGACACTGCACGCGCTGCTGAAGATTGTGGGAGTTTACAGCAGTTTGACGAATAAATATGAATTTGTAGCAAAATTGTTAACAGTGCCAATCAAGCATTTCCCTTTATTTACATCCTTGTTTACGTCCTCGCTATAACATACCATTAACGGTTGAAACTGTGCATGTAATTGATCCATTTGAACAAATACAAATACTAGCAGTTTGTTGCTCACAATCCACAGCTTCTTCTATTATGGTTTGAGGTGCTACTTCTTTGAGGAGTTTTTAGCCAAATCCAGCACTGAACAGGGAGAAAATTCTGTAAGCTCTCCTTTGTCAAATGCTAGCTATATATTTTTTATAATTCTCTGGAACATAATTAAAATTAAACTGTAAGCACTTCTCTCTTTGTGTTGTGTCCTTTGGAAGCCAAAATACAGAAACAGAAGAAGCTCTGTAGAAATAGCAGCATTTGGACAGGATT
The DNA here is from genome assembly GCA_903798035.1 of Danio albolineatus. Taxonomy (NCBI): domain Eukaryota; kingdom Metazoa; phylum Chordata; class Actinopteri; order Cypriniformes; family Danionidae; genus Danio; species Danio albolineatus. The sequence continues at coordinate 8,772,535 of CAIGQQ010020246.1, forward strand.
TTTGCTTTCTCTGCTATAACATTACAGCGCGTCTGGCCATGCCCTTTCGCCGTGCAGAGTGTATGCACGTGGTGAATGAGAGTAACCTGAAGCTTTTGTAATTAATTTTGTAACTAATCCAGATGTATTTTTTTTGTAGTCCCCAAACTTCATTTGCTGTAGGCTTTGCTAAACTAACTTTGCAAAAGCCAATGTCTCCCTTTGCATTGAACTATGAGTGTATTACATTCAGAGACGTTGTTTATGTTCACGCATCGACATTACACATGAACTAAAGTGTAAAATATGATATTGTAGTGGACCACCCATTTTAAGTGTGAAGTTTAACTTAACATTTTTAGTCAGTTTGATTGATATGAGTTAAGATGTCTATACTAAAAAAAAAAAAAATATTTTTACTCATTTAAACTTCAACACAACAAATCAACACAACTCTTGAGTTTTTTGGGGACAACTTAATTGTTTTATGTTCACTCAACTTAAATTTATAAAAACAACTAAGCTAACTTAATCAATTTGTGTTGGGACAACATGAAGGAATCATGTGAAACCCAGAATTGTTTACAGTGTAGAAAAGATAATCTGATTCAATAATAATAAAAAAAGGCAGTAAGAATTTTTTTTACAGTGTAGAGTTTATGGGAACAGACAGAAAGTACTTGATATATTCATGCACCTTCTTTATATTCATTCAACACATAGTCATGACTCTCTAGACATAATTCTCTATAAAAAAGCCAGACTCATAGACACTTCCCTGGCAGGTTTGTGCCAGCAGATGTAAAGTCATGCAGCTGCCAACATCATGTCAGCAACCTGCAATGACAATAGACTCTTCCCTTTACGTGGCTTTCCAACGACATTAGTCACCGAGTATCCGGTCTGGGGCTTTGGCTTGAGGGTCTTCTCAACCATCTGTCTGCCCTAGATTGAAGAAAAAAAAAGTGCAGGTGTACAGAAACGCCCAAGCACTGATTCTGAGGATAGATTGATAACCTCTTTCCCATAGCCTGCAATTACTCATAACCGATCTGAGAGCAATTCCTGCATTCACCACGATCACAAAAGAAGTGTGGTGGGGGGGAAAAAGGAAGTTGGAGCCAGTGAGAGTGTAAAAAGACACAATACAAAAAAACACGTCAAGATTCCTGGAGCAAGTCTCAAACGCTGCCTTTCAGTGAGGCAGTAAACCACAGCTATGAGTCAGAAATTCGCTGCTGATCCTGTGAACCGTCCAATTGTTTAAGGCACGACAGCATTTCTCTGGTATGACTAAAGCATTTGTTGGTCACTGTGCTAATATGTGATTGTGTATGCACACTATTTGCCAGTATGTGCCTGTCATTTCATCCCAGAGAATCTGACTTGAATATGGTCTAAGTATATGCCATACGGAATCATTTTGAAAACAAATCAGAGCATCGATGTTTTGATCTGCATGCGATGCAGAGGAAGCACCTAAATAAAGACGCTTGTTTGGTAACTCTTGACAGAGAATCTTATGACACACTGCTCGTGGTCATTCCCTGGTGGTAAGAAGAACATCATCCAGTAACCCATTAATACTTTCAGTAGCTGAGAGATCTAGTGTTTTATTATTAGAGCTAGCCTATATTACACTCAGATCAGGCACTAAGATATCTGGGACTTTGGTTTGAAATCTAATTATTGAATGCCCTAAAGTTTTGTTTACACCTGATAAGACACATTTTCATCAGTCTTATCATAAGTAGATGATGACAAATAAAGATGCAAATTGTAGGCATAGCAGGAAAAAACAAATCTATATTAGCATGGTATCACAATATATTATGTGCACAGCAAATTGTGAGGTGCTGAATTTCTGGTGTAAGCCCCTGTAGTGTTATAGTGTTAAAATCCAAGTGTACATTTACTGTTTTTAACACTGATGTGGGTTAGATTGTGATGTTTAACAGTGTGCATTTCTGGTGTTGCCTTTCCATACTCCTCATCGATGTTAATCGTTCAGATTTGAGAGATGATATTCCTGTGTTCAGTAAAATTACTGATATAATTGTATACAACAGTATTTTTTGCTGACTTTGACAGGTGTTGAATTTAACACTTGCCTCGTGTCTATATGAGTCCCACCAGTCAAGTGTCCCGGTTACACTTTCAAAAGTGTTGAATATATACACCTCTGCAGTGTAAACTATATACACTTTTGAAAGTGTAACCTGGACACTTGGCTGGTGGGACTCATATAGACACCAGGCTATGGAGTCAGAATTGTTTCGTAATTCCAAACAAATATAATACAATC
>CAIGQQ010020246.1:8779818-8818725 GCA_903798035.1 Danio albolineatus
GATAGATAGATAGATAGATAGATAGATAGATAGATAGATAGATAGATGTCTTGTTCTTCTTATCCAGCTTAATAGGTTACATACAAGCAACATACAAGTAAAAACTGGTTTTTACACAAATAAAACTGACTTGGTTTTACATAAAGTCAACAAACCTTAACTATACAGGACTTGAATTATGCTGGTTGCAGAACAACAAATAAGGAAATGTAAAGAACGAAAGAAGGTAGGGACGAGGTAAAAAGAAATAAGATATACTGTATGTTCTCTACAGGAACTTCAACTTAAACGGCTCCTATCAACAGGAGGAGCTCGCGCTTCAGAGAGAGAGCGCGCTATTATTAACAGTGGACCAACCGGGGGTCTCTCTCTCTCTGTCTCCCTCTCTTCATCCTGGGTTGGCGCTTTGTATGGCATTATAAAAGCTCGACCAGAGAGCAGCACGTGAATGTGAAGTCCTGTGTCCTGGAACCGCAGAGGAGCACGGAGACCCTCAGTACAGGGGTGAGTAGATCACTTTTAGCGCCGCTTTATCCGCCGGATGAGTCTGTTCTTCCAGCGCTCCATGTGACTGGGGTCCTAATGTAAACGCAGGGAAGAGTTGAAGTCGCGCTGTTATTAAATCGGCACAATCCAACAAGTTGTTCGGGATATGATGGAATCTCCGTATGCATAACGGCGAGTTGCTCGTCCAACTTTACCGCAATTAAGCAGGGAATCAATGACTCGCTCCAGTGATGTGGGAATGTTGATGCTTTCTTGTTCTGTGGAGCGGTAAGCACGTTTTGGCAGCCCGTGGCTACAAACACACATTGTATGATCTAAAAAGATGAGAGGATGGAATTGAAAAGAGAAGCTTTTGTGTGATTTACTGCGCTGTGGTACGTTGTAGAGTGGCAAGGATCCAAGGGAAATGATTTTCACTGAAAAGACGTGGGTTTTATTTGCAAAGTGGAGCAAAATATGTGCATTAACAACACATAAGTATGTCAGAGATAAGATAAACAGAAGGTATTTATAAATCGAGTCGAGGAGTCTACTAGAATACTTCACACACACAACTGTCCTTTGAAGTAAAATATTTGTGACATTGAGTATGAAGAACTTTATAAGGGATAGTCATTTGATACAAAAATGTGCCTTCTATTTAAAAATATTAATTATATATCAATTATGACCTTGACCATGTCCTGAAGGTCTGAAGAGGTCCTCTCTGTTTTATGGTGCCCTTATCACATGACAGTAATGGCTTCCTGTGTGCTGGTTACACCAAATTTGGCTCATTTTAGTGGACTTTTTTTTTCTTAGATTGATGCTATTTAAAAGCATGCCTCATCATCGCTATCAAAGAATTCACATTGAAGGATTGTGCCAAAAATAAAACAATTAATTTAATAAGTCAATTAATTTTTTAAAGAGGTGTAAATGAGCAACTCCAGCATAATGGATGTGACATTTGCAGTAAAAACTCAAAACATAAATTCACACAGAAAGTATACGTTAACACTATATTGAAGCAACTGTTTATATTTTCCAAAACAACTGACCACAGAGTTAGGGGACCGGAAAGATATCAATCTGTAAACATATTTTATATTTAAAATGAGGAAAATAAACATACGTTATGGATGTGACAAAAATGTCTGTGAGTTTACAGTCTACAACATATTTTGTAGAAATTCTGTGAATTAAACTACACAACCCAAAAGAAATAATGCTAATCTACAGGATAAGGGTCCGCTCACTATAGAACAAACATGATTGATTTTATTTTATTTGACATTTTTGCATTTATGAGGGAAAGCTTTGTTATAGATGTGACATCTCTCAGTTATGGATGTGACAGATGTGAAATTGCCACTTGTGTGATTTTGGTAAATCGAATATAATAGTTTGAAACACTGAAAGAGACATTTTTATTTATTTTTAAAGTACTGTAAAATACTTGCTTACACAAAAAAATGTAGAAACGTTTTCTCTATTTTGGTGAAAACTTTGGCAAGTTTGACATTTGCATGAAATTGCTCACATATATGAATTGCATATCAATACCAATAATGTTGGTTGAGGTTATGGGGAGAGCAGTGTTTCTGTAGGTTTTAAAAAGCCAGCATTTGCCCTTCCTCAAATTATATCCTTAATAAAAGTCTTAAATAAGAGGCGGAAGTCTTAAAGCCATGGCAGTAAAAGTTGAGAACACTGAGAACATTTTGTTTTTTGTTTTTGTTTTTATGAATGTGATTATCAGAAGGCACGGTTAAAAGACTTTCCATATTCTGGTTGTTGGCATTCAAACCTGAATGTTTTTGAAAACAGAATTGTAAAGTAACGAAGATCAGTTGTGTTTTTAGACTTTGAAGTGTTGCTAATAACAATTTATGGTCTGTTGATATGCATGCATTTACATTTAGATAACATTGTGTTCATTCCTCAAATTCCGAAGGTTACGTTTACCTTCATTAAGCCTGCAGAGACCATGAAGAAATGCCTACTTTCATAATTAGATTGTAAATGGTTTTGTACTGGTGGCTCAGTGGTCGCCTTACAGCAAGAATGTCGGTGGTTCGAGTCCCAGCTGGGCCATTGGCATTTCTGTGTGGAGTTTGCATGTTCTCCTCAAGTTCATGTGGGTTTCCTCCGGGTGTTTTGGTTTCAGACATGCTGTGTAGGTGAATTGAATAACCTAAATTAGCCATGTACAGTGTGTGTTTCCCAATACTGGGTTGCAGCTGGAAGGGCATTCACTGTGTAAAACATATGCTGGATAAGTTGGCAGTTCATTCTGCCGTGGCGACCTCTGATGAGTAAAGGGACTAAGTCATAGAAAAACGAATGAATGAATCTTTTGTACTGGGCATGGGACGATAATCGTTTTCAAGGTATACCGTGGTTTGGAAAAGTCAAGGTTTAAAACCGTCAGTTTTTTGCTATACCGTTCCTAAGGTATGTGCAAAAATATTTAATTTACATTTTTTTATGGACAACAGTATGTCCAGCACAAAAGATATCCAAAAAAGCCACTTAAAATTATAAACAAATCAGTGTTGTTGAAACTATCGAAGACAGCAGAATGAATTATTTAACCTGACATGTTTACTGTTCTGAAATATTATAAATGGTTCTCAAAATAAAATATTTTGTGTTCAAAAGGGAAACAAGTTGTTTGTTTTTACCCAGACATTTAAAAATAAAATATTTTAGTGCAGTAATCACCATATTGTAAAATCATGATATTTTTGTCCTAGGTTATCATAACGTTAGAATCTTATACCGGCCCATGCCTATTTTGTACTATCAATGTATTAATCTATGCAATTTTATAGTACAGAAAGTATTTTAGAGTACTTTCATTTTTGACCCTTGTAACCATTGCATTTTCATGGCAGATCTAAACAAAATCTCTTACGTAATATGGACTCAATCCCAATTGGATCAAACAAAAGTATTTTAAGAATCAAAAAAGATCCTTCTGGAAAAAAGAGAATTTTTTGTTCATCAAATAGGATCTTACATGACTCTTTGAGGATTTCTACTTGATCTCATTATGATTGGTTCCATATTACGACTAAAATGACACTTAATTGCGTTGGCATGTTTGGACAAAGGCTAAAACTGATGACATTCTATGAGAATAATGGACTCCAGATTTGTTTCCCACTCTTTCGCATTTGTGACCGTTTGATGATAAAGTTAAAGCACTTTCTTATTGTACCTGAGGTGTTTTACCATCTGAGTAAGAAGAAAGAAATTAACAAGTGCGTAAAGGAAAAACATGCAAGGAAAGGAGAGAAATAAAGGAGATTTGGTTGTACAACTTCCTACAAGTGCTTTCCAGACATTGTGTGCTTTTTATCATGTGTCCATCTGATTTCTATGCAGTGACACCAATGTAGCTCCAGATGCAACAATGGCATAGAAATCCCTTCATTCAGCTCTTCTTTAAAATGATTTGTTGTTTGTTGATCAGCTGAATGAGATTAATTAGACTTGGTTTTGTTTTGCATTAGCGTTGTGTTTACCAAGATGTACAACCTAATAAAAACCATATGTCAGTGTTTGAGGTTGCGAGATCGAAAGGCCTCTGATGTTAGTCGTTTAACGCAAATCCTGTTATACGAAAGGATCCTGTTCCAGTTTAATAGAGCGATGGAGTTACGGTCATGCCTTCAGGGGTTTACTTGCATTAAAAAAACATAACAGGTTCTGACAAAACAACGTAACTGATGTATTGTGCAAAATAGAATGCCAGTCTGAGTAGACATGAAATTGCATGTTTTATAAGGCATCAATTTTGACAGTTTTAAGAGCTGTTTCCGCTGTTGTTGCTTTCAAAATAACACAGAGACGTGAAGGAAGATTTTCTCCATCAGTAATAATCCTAATCCTCATCATCCTGACCTGTGCACATAATTGCAGCTCTCATTCGCATTGTAGTTCAAGCCAGCAGGCTGAAAAGAAGGATAGGTTGTTATTTTTGTTTCTGTTTTGGACAGCGAACAACATCTTTGCATTTTGATGCCATGAATCGAGAAGGAATTTGGGTTTTGTTGACAACTTTGTTCTCCGGTTTGTTGTTTCTTTGTGTTTTGGCACTGCTGTGCTTCTTCACCTGCAGACTGGCTTCAAGAGTTCTGCCTGCCGGAGCCCCACTGCGCTTTTGACAGAGCTTGTGAATGAGCCTCAATCATGGTAAAAAATCTCTCTGTAACAGAGCTAGAGGGGGTAAAAATGTTCAGGTCAAAATGCTATCGATGGCATGTTGACTGTAATACAGAAAACAAATGCAGTAAAGGACTCGTGTTAGAGGTTGTTTGATGGCTTCATTTTGATTTAGTGAGTCCAAGATGAGTCTTGTTGAGTACAAGAAAGATTTGGAAAAATATGTTTAAATAGTGACATATATGAATATAATGTAAAAATTTCAATATATATGTAAATTCAGTACTCAGCATTAGGGCTGGGCGATTAATTGAAAAATAGTCGTGATCGACATTCAGAACTTATAATCGATCTAATTTTTCCAGCTCCATTTTTTTCAATTACTTTCCCTATACCGCATGTGGGGTCATGTGACCCCGCTACTTTAAAACTAGTTTATACTTCTGCATTAAGTGCACACGCATGGTCCTGTGCAGTGGTTCTCAACTGGTTTGGCCACGGGACCCACATTTTTACATGGTCATCAAGCCGCGACCCAATATTTTATTGTTGCATTTAACAAAATGTATCAAATTAAAGAAATATTACAAAGTAAAAACGATAAATACTGTAAACAGCGGTTAGGGTAGAGAAATGTTCAGTTACCGAACTAAACTGAACTGTTGTCACGCGCGCATTTCAAAATAAAAGGCCGGTATAAGCAAAATAAATGATTATTATGCTTGATAGTGTTGACGAGCGTTAGTGGGTCTTGGCGATCACTCAACACAGAAGTATAAATTAGCAAGGCTGAGGCTGATTTCTACTTCTGCAGCCACTTTGCTGCCACATCTGATCTCTGGTCAAGTAGGACGGTGGAGCTGTTCTTGAGCCTTAGTTTCCACGACCTTCCATTGTAAGCTGCGCCAGAAATGCCTTGAGACGACATATTTGCCATTACATTAAAACTATTATTTACATTAAAATATTTGTTTACAGAAGATGCAAGAAATGCACAGTTTAAAATATGATTTACATGATATAGAAGAGTTATTTTATTTAGAAGAGTTACTAAATATAGAGCATATTTACTGTACAAATCTTGTCAGTGAACTATAAGGGCAAAAATAAAATAAATAAATAAAATAATCGTTAAGAGTTAAAATGTTCAATTAAACGAGATTTGGATTTTAGGCCCTACTAAGCATAAATGAGTACACCTTTTAGAGATCTCTTTTTTTAAATTGATATTTTCTATGGGATGCTCTTCAATAGGATATTTGTGTATACATTATGCTAGTCAAAAAAATGATGTAAAATTAGTACACTTCAATTTAATAAAAAAATTAAACAATCTTAAAAAAATCTTACATTTAATATAAATTTTGTAGTTCAGAATTTATTTTGCTACTCCTTATTTAAATTAAAGATGTTAGGCTATATATTGCATATTGCAGTGTTTCCCAACCCTGTTCCTGGAGACACACCAACAGTACATATTTTGGATGATCTGATCATTTCAGGTTTTCAAGGCTCTTCTAATGTTCTGATGATTTGATTCAGGTGTGTTTGAATAGGAAGAGCTTGTAAATGTGTACTGTTGGTGTGCCTTCAGGATTGGGGTTGGGAAACGCTGATATATAAGTTATTTTTAAAGCTAAAAATATATGTAAATAGTGCAATTTATTATTTGATGGCAAAGCTGATTTTTTTTAAACCGCTACTCCAGTCCTCATTATTTAATCATTTTTAATTGTTAAAAATGATTCTGTCTCAATGTTAGGCCGGCATGGTGGCTCAGTGGATAGCACTGTCGCCTCACAGCAAGAAGGTCACTGGTTTGAGTCTCGGCTGGGCCATTGGCATTTCTGTGTGGAGTCTGCATGTTCTCTCCATGTTCGTGTGGGTTTCCTCTGGGTGCTCCGGTTTCCCCGACAGTCCAAAGTCATGCACTGTAGGTGAATTGAATAAACTAAATTGTCGGTAGTGTGTGTGTGCGTGAACGGCCCAGTACAGGGTTGCAGCTGGAAGGGCATCCGCTGTGTAAAACCATATCTTTTTTACTTAATATTAGCTGGAATAGTTGTCGGTTCATTCCACCGTGGCAAACTCTGAAATAGAGACTAAGCAGAAGAGAAATGAATGAATGTCTCTATGTTTGGCAACACATACAGAGATGGATTTGAAAGGTCTTTATTTATAAAGACTTGTTCATACTAAACACAAAAACGTTCTTTTTTGGCCTTTGATCTGCGCTGAAACAGGGCTTTTCTTAACACGTGTTTGTCGAATGCTATTTGAAAGTGCTCTCAAAGTGGATCAAAGAGCTTAAAAATATTTTTTTCCATTGTAGTGTGGACTCCTTTGAAAACAAGGACTGCATCCACATCGCATCGCACCCTTCATTACTATATAATAGGTTAAACAGTATATGACAGTATCTGAATTCAAAAGGTAGGCATAAATACAACAATGAGGACCTTTAATACACTCCAGATGTTTACATTTTAAATTAAAATGATCCAGCTTAATTCAAAGTAGTATGTTTAATCACACTCTGAGATCAATGCAAATGAGAATCAAAAAGGGGTAACTGAAACTGAGCTCAAATGCACAAACAAAGGAAACTAAACGAGACACAGGTGCAAATTACTGGTAACCATGGAAACAAAGAGGCAAACAATCAGAACACATGAAAACAGTACATGGTTATATACGTATGGCCCTAAGAAATCACTAAATAATTACTTAAACTTGTTGTTCGCAGTTGAAAACCAGATGAGAAGTACCAGTAATAAATAACCAGTCACAAACCTCAAAGCTGTTCATTAACTCAAGCATTTCAACAGAGATAAATATTTCAATGCGTTACGTGACTAGCACAATGTCCCTTTTTTCCAGTTTTACAAATGTAAATAAAAAGTGATAGCTCCAACACGGGTGAGGTACACACTGCCTGAACATGTGGCTTTGAAGCTGGCTGATGCTTTGTGCGCATTGTCCATGGAACCCGTTAAAAGGATGTGAAGTAAGCAGATGAAGTGTGTTTTCATAATAGAAATCTTGCAGTCATGTGCCTTGGAACAGAAGTGTCCAGTTAATCAGCTTTGTCATGCCTATTAAAGCAGCGTATGCAGTGGCACTCAATCCCATTAAAGTGACCTTGACTAAAGAGTAGAAGACTGAGAGGTTTCATACTAATGCAGGCACATTTTCAGTTGTCAACTTTCCAAAGAAATATGAAAATATGCTACTAAATGAATTTTTATGTCAGTTTTGTGACATATATGCTCAGCTAAAACACTCTGTCCTCATATCTCAGTTGTTTTTCCACATAAATATCAGATTATTATGGAAAAAACAAGCCTTGTGCTGGTAAACAGTCGTTTTGCATGCTTGAAGTGTGTCATTTCTGCACCACTGAAGTCAAACCAAACGTAACAGTGACAATAATGATTGTTTTCAAATCAACAAGGTCTATAATACTTGGAAATATGAAGCCCCATTGGCTAAGTCAGTATTATTATGTTAAATAGAAAGAAGTGCCCCAGTGAAAATCAGCATATGAATGGCTTGCTTGGGGAGTTATCTCTCCACGTTAAATTGGACATTTTAACATGAACTTTTTTCATTACAGATCTTCCAGTTGTCTGACACCCTTGGAACGTGAGAATCTGTAAGCGCAGGCTGATAGATAGCACAATGAAGGTCGCACAACTGCTTATCCTCAGCTGTCTGGTTTGGGAAGGAAAGGCAAAGATTCAGTTTCCAGGTCAGTTAAGATACTTGTTTTGTTTATTGGCCTTTTGCCAGTTTCTCTGTAATGATAATCATACTGTTTCTTTATTAATGACTTATTTGGTACAACATATTTTGCAGCTTGTTCTTATTTAAAGTGAGCTCAAAGAACACAATTCTTTGTTCACTATTCTGAGTTGTTTTGGGCCAGCTTAATTTTATTTTCAATCAACTTAAAATTGTAAAAATCATTAAGTCAACTTAATTGATTTGCGTTGGGACAACATAAAGGAACTGTGTGGAACCCAGCATATTTTACAGTGTTTCTCAGATAGTTCTGAAATAGCTAATTCAGATCTTCTGTAAGAAAACTGGATAATTACTAATATTGAGTAATGATTGGTATATAGTATTTAGTAATAAATAATAATTTCTGTTGGATCAAAGTTTGGTCTAAACTCTGGAGCAAAATAGCTGGAATAGGAATGCACTAGAGCTGTGCAATATGGACAAAATAATCATATTGCGATTTTTGGAACGAATATTGCGATTGCGATTTTATTTGCGCTTTTGTCAACTGTTTTTGCTTTTTCAAACAATCTACACACACACATTCTAAATGTATTCACTGCACAAGAAGTGCAGAACAAAACATTTCACAATGAAATAACATAGTATTATTTTTAATAATTAAAACTGTAGTAAAATTGTCTTTAACACAGACAACATAGAATAAATTAAGATTAACTAACCTAAACTCTAGTTAAAAACATACTGTACGCAGTAGTACTAACTGTTTGATAAACAAAACTGTAATAAATTGTCTTAAAAACAGACAACATGAACAAATAAAGATGAACTAACCTCAATTCCTGTCATAACAATAAATAAACGTAAATCAAAACCACCGATTCGGTTCTCCCGCTCAACTTCAGAGTGAGCTCTGATTGGTTAACATCTTTCTCCTGCTCAGCTTAGGTGTAATTGCCCGGTGTGCTGCGTCAGCTCTAATTGGTTAACATCTTAAAATCATGCGCACAAGAACGTATTCTGAATAAAAATCTATATAAACTGATCGATAAAATTGCAGCCTTACGCGATTTAGAAATTGCATGTGCTTAAATCGAAAAAAAATTTGCGATTGCGATTAATTGCACAGCCCTAGAATGCACCCCTACTTTGTAGTATTCATTTTATATTTCATGTCATAAGACGTTAATATTAGATTAGATTTAGGTTGTGATGTCAGGTGACCAAAATTCAATGTCTAGCCAGCTTCAGGACAATGGTTTAAGGAGAGCATTATTCTAATGTCCAGTAACGACGTGAAATGACGTTGTGGTTGTTTTTAGGTTGTGTTGGAAAGTGACCAAAATCCAATGTTGAGCTAACATCTTAAACCAACATCATATTGTCAGTTATGGCAACCAAAATCCAACATCTAATAGCGTCATAGTGGTAACATCCACTCAACGCCAAGCTTTAACATCATTAGACGTTGACATTTGGTTGGACATTTTAGGTTGGATGTTGGACGTTGACGTCGGCCGGACATTGAGTTCTGACGTCAACTCGATTTTCATTTCCAAACAAAATGCAATCTGACGTCACGCTCAAGTCTTGTGCCTGCTGAGAAGTTATTCAGTTGAACAGCTATTTATTAAGACTGTAACAACTCCCCCATCAAAAAAAAAAAAAGATTTTGAAGCCTTATGAAATACACTGTTAACAATTATAGCATAGCATAGTACTATATTTCAAAGTTGTATTGTGGGAAATATCTTCTTGACACGGGCGGCGCAGTGGCGTAGTAGGTAGTGCTGTTGGCTCACAGCAAGAAGGTCGCTGGTTCGAGCCTCGGCCGGGCCAGTTGGCGTTTCTATTGGTCCGTTTCCACTTAGTGGTACAGTATGGTACGGGTCGGTACGGGTCACCTTTATCAGGCTTGCGTTTCCACTGCAAAAGGGTACTCTTTTGGTGGGCGTGGTGTCTCTTATCTTCACCAGCACATGTAGCCTCTCCGTCATTATTCTCTCGTTAGAGAGTAACTCTGTCATTCCCAGTTTATAATAGTTCAGGTTAAGATCTTTGTTATTTCAAATATTGACGCGCACGCGAGCGCAAGTGACAAAGCGAAACTACTCGCCCTCGCGCTTATGGGCTCGTAACCCATAAGAATCTGCTCTTCTCTCAGCTCTGTGGCCGTTCAAGACGACGACAATGTTTGTTTAAGCTCGGGTTGACCATGGCTCGTTATTATATGCTGATATTATTTCAGAGCATTGTCTCTCGGCTGTGTATTAAGCATGGCGGGTCTTTTGTTTTTATTCTGCTTGTTGCGTGAGCAAATGACGTATCTCTGTAAGCCAATGGCGTTCAGCTGCGCGTCTAGCTCCGCCTTACGGCTCGCTTTGGTACCCTTGGGACCCTTTGCAAAGGGTGACTAAAAAGTGGTACGGTACGGTTCGGTTTGGTACGCTTTTAGACAGTGGAAACGGCCTTAAAAGCGTACCGAACCGTACCGTACCGTACCACTCAGTGGAAACGGGCCATATGTGGAGTTTGCAAATCAAATTCTGTTTTATTGTTATTAAAATAAAAGCATAGAAGAATAACTATTTTCCCAATACTGGGTTGCGGCTGGAAGGGCATCCACTGCATAAAAGACATGCTCGAATAGTTGGTGGTTCATTCTGCTCTGGAGACCTCTGAAATAGAGACAAAGGGTGTGCTCACACTATGCTATCCGAACCATGCCCAGGCACATTTGCTGGTTCGTTTGACAAGTGTGAGTGCAATGAATCTGGATTCCCGATTGGAAGAAGTGTGCCAGAGCGCTGTTTGGTTTGTCTCAGAAACTGAAGACACGACGTCACTTTTAAGGGACTGTTTCATATGGATTTATTAATCATTCTTACGTTTTCAATGAACACGAACTGTCATAGTTATTTAAAGATGCAAACCCCCCGCTGCACATCTGCTGCACCTTCAGCAATCCCCCTAATACATGCAGCACAAAGACTTTTATAATAATTGATGGATGTCAAAGGTGGTGGAACTGTTCGGCAAAATATTTCACTGCATGTCACTGCATCCAAAACGGCTAAAATGATATAACTAAAGCAATCTCCGCTGTGCTGAGCGAGAGCACTTGTCTTCCTGTTAAACTGAACAGTCGCATCATCGATGTCGTAAACGTACTCAGATTCAGAACGTAAAGATGCAGTGTGAGTGCAGGCCATCGGGGGAGAGGGGAGGGGGCAACCATGCTTAGTGAGAGTACGCCCTAAGCTGAAGGAATGAATGAAGAATAACTGTAAATTTACTTTCATTTCTTAAAACAAATTTATTTAAAATGAAGATAAATAATGCTACTACTTCTACTAATAATAACAACAATATTGTTATCATTAATAATAACTATAATAATAACAATAATAATGATAATAATAATAACAATTAATTAAAAACGAATAATTATTATTAATAATTGATCTTCTGTGTGAACATTTAACAGTAGTGTTGTTCAATATAGAAAGGCATTTGATTTCATAAATGGCACTATTTTCTATTTATTGCCATGTTTTGTTAGGCATCTTATTCCTTTTTCATGTCTATATTCCTTGATTCTGTCCATGTTTTCAACAGCACATCATTCAAAGCAACCAATACTAGATAAGTGCTGCCACACCAAAGCTTTCATAGCCTTCGGTTTGACCTTGCCTCAAGTATGGACATAGAATAAAACTAATTTCAAATATACGGTAGCTTCCATAAGAAGATTGGGCCTTCGGGGTCAGATGCTCCCAGACATGTTCATTGACATGATTGTGGATTTAAGAAGCTTAAGCGGACTGAATAAGACATGCATAAAATAGGAATTCAGTTGTTGTCCGTCGTTTGATAAAGTCACCTCAGCTTAGCCTAGCATGCTCATAATCTCTAAATGAAGACTTCCATTTAAGACCACGGTCATTATCTTGTTTTGCAGGAGCGTCTTTGTTGCTTGTGTGTTATAATTTGCGGGCAAAAGTGTAAACATGTTTTCATACGGCTTGTAGAGCAAGAGAAGAGGCCTGATTTCTGGAAGGACTTTGCTCAACGCTCACTTAAAGATGCTTTGAGGCTTCAAGAACTCAACAAGAACATTGCCAAGAACATCATCCTGTTTCTTGGAGATGGTAAGTCACGCCGTTCAATGACTCCTGTTGATTTTCCCCATGAAATATTTGTGTTAACAGTAGAATGACATAAAAAATACTTGAAAACTATTTATGGAATAGCAACATTACATTGACATTACATGGTAAATTAGTGAAACATATGTGAAACACAAGTTAAATGTGTGTATTTGGAACATTTTAAAGGGTTAGTTCACCCAAAAATGAAAATTCTGTCATGTTTCAATCAGGATATACTTTGAGGCTTCAAGAACTCAACAAGAGCATTGCCAAAAACATCATCTTTTTTTCCTGGTGATGTTAAGTCACACCGTTCAATGACTCCTGTTGATTTCTACCATGAAATATCTCTGTGTGTTTACAGTATAAAACATACTTGAAAACTATTTGTGCAATAACAAGTCCAACACAATCCTTACAGAAAACCCCAATGAGCTTCACATATGCAGTCATTTATTAAAAATGACATGTAAAATAAGAAACACAAGGCGAAACATGAGTGAAACATAAGTTCGAAACATTTTAAAGTGTAAGTCCACCCAAAAAGGAAAATTTTCTCATTAATTTCTCATGTTTATTCTATAATTACCTTCGTTCATCTTCAAAACACAAATTAAGATGTTTTAGATGAAATCTGAGAGCTCTCTCATCCACCTTTGACCGCAACAGTCTTGACTCGTTAAAAGCCCGTAAAATACCAAAAAAGATCCTCAAACCAGATGCCTTCAGTGTTTCAATCAGAATATGCTTTGAACACAACAAGAACTTTGCCAAGAACATTTCTTGGTGATGATAAGTCATGCCGTTCAATGACTCCTGTTGATTTTTACCATTAAATTTTTGTGTTCACAGTAGAATTACATAAAAATACATGTGCAGTTATGTATTAAAAGTGAATTGTGTAAAATGAATTGTATTAAATAAACGTATTAAATCAGTGGTTCTCAAACTGCGGTACGCGCACAACTAGTGGTACACAAGCTTCCTTCTAGTGGTACGCAGAGGAATCGCTGAATAATTAAAGTAAAAAAATGAACACACTTTTAACCCTTTGACTCGTACAATAACACCGATGTGATCAGTGAATTGATTTTAATAGGCTAAACCTTTTATTTAAGTGCCAGAAAATAATAAATATTCTTAATTAGAAGAATTAATCTGCTTCAATTTTGAACTGTGCAGTGCTGTAGCTGCTTAACTATGCCTACTATGCTACTGTACTTCAATACCGGCTATTATGGTGGTACTTGGAGAGACAATTTTTTTCTGAGGTGGTACTTGGAGAAAAAAGCTTGAGAACCCCTGCATTAAATAAAGTAAACACAAGTGGAACACGAGTAAAACACAAGTTAAATGTGTGGATTTGAAACGTTTTAAAGGGTTAGTTCAACCAAAATGAAAATTCTGTCATTAATTACTCACGTTTGCCAAACTCCTGAAACCTTTGTCCATCTTCAAAACACAAATTAAAATATTTTACATAAAAATCTGAGAGCTGTCTCATCCACCATTGACAGCAACAGTCATGACTCGTTACTTAAGAATCCATAAATTCAGAATACTATCAAATTAGGAGAATACTTTAGTACACACACATAAAAAAAAGATTTTATTCAACAGTTTCTTCTCACAGTGCCATTATTTTAGTTTGATGTGCACACAAAAGTTTTCAGGGTTCTGCCACTCCAGTCTTGTTAATTCTTGTCTTGGTGGCAGAGTCCGGACACTAGCTCTGTCTAGTCCTGTGTGTTGTCATTGTGTCTCTGTATGAGTGCCAATTGTGGGCACGCTTGGACTGTGCGCGCTCCTGCTTGATACGGGCGCGTGGGGTCTAGGCGTATTCGCAATTGCGCGCTCTCGTCCTGGTGTTTGTGTTTGTATGTCTGCAGCGTGTGGCTTCATTCCCAGAGTCTAAGTCTAGTTGGTTTTGTTTTCTGTTGGCCCTGGGATAAAACATGCACGCTGCGTGTGTGAGTGCACGGTAGGATGTTTTCATTTTATCGTGTGCTTGTGTCTTGCGTTCAGTCCTCGGTTGTTGTGTTTGTCTTTTATGTCGTCATGCGAGCACGTAGTTAATGAGTTCTCTCATTGGCTGCGTGTTCTAGTCTTTATGTAAGCACATGACTTGTGTTGTCATGTGCTCTCCCGTCTATTGTCTAGCCCCACCCTCCTTAACCCATTATTAGTCTATCATGTTCACCTGTTTGTGTGTTAATTATTTCTGCTTTATATTCTCCTCATGTCTGCTGTCCTGTGCCAGTTAGTTGTCGATTATTCTCTGGTCATGTCGTGTCCAGCCCTGTCCAGCCCTGCCTTTTCCATGCCAGCCCAGTCGAGTTTGTTTTTGCCTTTTTATTAGTGTTTTTCTCCTCGGGGTAGTTTGTTTTGCTGTTTTGTTTATTTTTTTTATTAATAAACCCATATTATTTGTTCTGCAATTGAGTCCTCATGCTTTCCCCAACCCCCAACCTTGACCAAAGTATTCTTGTACACTTTTTTTTTGGTACATTTCTGGACTTCTGAACCTCTTAGGATTGTTGCTCTCTATGGAGGATCCGAGAGCTGTTGGATTTTTATTCAAAACTTCTTCATTTGTGTTCTGAAGGTCTCAGGGCTTTGTAAAGGCCTGAGGGTGAATAATTAATAACAGAATTTTCATTTTTTGGGTGAACTAACCCTTTGATGTAAAACTCATGTGATCTTTGCCTACACGTTCACCTTAAAATGTTCCAAAGTTTTGCATGAATTTTAATCTTGCTTCACTTGTGGTCCACGTATTTTCTTAATATTTTTAAAAAAATGTTCATGTGTGAAGCTCATGTTTTTTTTCTAAAGGAAAGCGTTAATCATTTTTAAAAGCTCTGCTACAAAGTACGATGTACAATAAAGCATTAACATAGTGTATGAATATTATGCTAGACAGTAGAAGACACATTAACCTGTGTCAGTGTCAGAGGTTGAACTTCAGATTCCACAGTGGGTTTCTTCTGGCCAAACTTGAAAAACAAAACAAAAAAAAAATGGCATAAAGATGACGTTGGATAACAAAAGCAAAGGAAAAAGGAAGGAAGAGGCAGCTTGATTGTTCTTGCACAAATAGAATAGAAGAATTCGCTTTACCATTCACCACACCCGTGTGAAAGCGATAGAGCCACAAAGAACTAAAAAAAAGATTTCTTCTGAAGCCTCGGTTCAACCGCTGTCATGTAGATTTATTTTACTGCTCACTGTCCACCACATAAATACCACATACGACACACACACAAAAAGGATGATTTCACATACTACAGGATTATCTAAAAGCCATGGCTGAAGCAGAGATGCAAGAAGATTTGGATCAGCTGACCTGCTGTTTTTAAGCATTAAGATATTTTAAAAGGTCAACCAAACTAAGAGTAGAATAGTCTTCTTTTGTAATTCTATCAGGGCAGCACGGTGGCTCAGTGGGTAGCACAATTGCCTCACAGTAAGAAGGTCGCTGGTTCCAACCCTGGCTGGGTCAGTTGGCATTTCTGTGTGGAGTTTGTATGTTCTTCCCGTGTTCAAGTGGGTTTTCTCTGTGTGCTCTGGTTTCCCCCTCAGTCCAAAGTTGGCATGGGACGTTAACCGTTTTCAAGTTATACCACGGTTTGTAAAAGTCAAGGTTTTAAAACCGCAAATTTTCTGCTATACCGTTCCTAAGGTATGTGTAAGATTTTTTTTTTTAAATATAGATTTATATTTATAGTAGCAATATATACAGTACAATGACTTCACTTAAGAGCGTGTACATTTCCTATTGCTAAACATTTTTCTTTTTTTACAAACTATAAAGTAACAACACAATACAAAACAAAAGTTTCATAAAATAAAATATATGGAAATAACCAACAATAAAATGGTTAAATAAATTAGATCAAAAACTAAATATACATAAGCCGGAGAGGGTTGAATCTTTATTTATTCGCTCAGCTTTAGTTTCGTTTTTATCAGCTGTAATTTCCTAAATCTAAAGGGATTAAGAGGGGGAATGCAATGGGTCGTAAATTAAAAAATTATATGTAAGATTTTACATTTTTATATACATTTTTATTTTTATTTGAGTTGTTTAGGACAAGAGTATCTCCAGCAGAGAAGATATCCAAAGATGCCTTTTTAAATTTTAAAGAAATTAGTGTTTTCAAAGCTAATGATGACAGCAAAAGTTGATGATTCATTTGGCTGACATGTTTAATGCTCCAAAATACTTTAAATGTTTATTAAAATAAAATATTTTGTGTTCAATGGGAAAAAGTTTAAAAAGAACATACTTTAGAGCAGTCACAATACCGTCAAACTGGGATATTTTTTATCCAAGGTTATCAGACCATCAAAATCTCATACCGACCCATGCCTAGTCCAAAGACATGCGGTATAGGTGTACAAAACACCTATACCGCACCTTTGGATGAACAAAATTGGCCTTAGTGTATATGTGTGAATGCAAGAGTGTATCAGTGTTTCCCAGTGTTGGGTTGCAGCTGGAAGTGCATCCACTGCATAAAACATATGCTGGATAAGTTGGCAGTTCATTCCGTTGTGTCGACCCCTGATTAATAAAGGGACTAAGCCGAAAAAAAAGAATGAATGTAGTTCTGTTAATATTATACAGCTGAAGTCAAAATGATTAGCCGTTTTTTTTTCTTTTTCAAATATTTCCCAAATGATGTTGAACAGAGCAAGGAATTTTTCACAGCTTTTCCTATATTATATTTTGGAGAAAGTCTTATTTGTTTAATTTCAGCTAGAATAAAAGCAGTTTTGCCTGCTTAACCTATAAAACTAGTTAAGCCTTTAAATGTCGATTTAAGCTGAATACTAGAATCTTAAAAAATATCTAGTGAAATATTATGTACTGTCATCATGGCAAATATAATAGAAATCCGCTAAACAAATATTGGTGAAAAAAATATACAGGGGGGCTAATAATTCAGGAGGGCTAATAATTCTGACTATAACTATATACATATTCACAATATTCACAATGCATTCACACTACCATTTTTAAAAACAAACCTAAAGATACAAACCAAAAAAATGTAACGATTAACCGATTTCACTATTAACCGTGCTTTAATTCTTCACGATTATTAATCATACAGGTTTTACAACACTGCGTTTCTGCACGGAACGAAACTGCTGCAACTAAAAGTTATGGAAACTGTGCGCTAGTTTAAAGTTCCGAGCTTGTACACAATACGCACGCACACTGGATTAAAGGCTGATCTTAACTATAGCTGAGGCTATTAACTAAGGGCTTTTCACATATCCTGTATCTTGTGCGCACATGTTTTTTTTCCAATGAAGGCGTGCAGCTGGCGCACATATTTGTAATGGCTCGTGGCTCATGCTTTCCAGGTGCACCTAGTTGAAAGAATGATGTGAGTGCACCGTGAGTCATGTGACAAGAACAGACCGGTCAGCTTCATACTTTGTATGGGATATACACATTTCTACTCCAAAGAGAAAAAATACAAAAGGAAAAAAACAAACAGTAATATATGTGTAATGAAGTTGGCGGCCTCCTGGCCGCCGGCAAGAAGGAGGCGAAGAACCGACGCAGTTTTAAAATAATATTTAATGATACAACTGAAACAAACGGACGGCAGCTCCTCACGGAGACTGCCGTCAAACTGAAAGCAAAAGTAAAACAATATGTCCGGGCCCGGTCCTCTCTCGTCCTCCTCTGCCTTCATTCCTCCTTTTATAATCCAGAGCTCCTTCCGTGGGACTCGAGGCACCTGTGCGCCACAGGTGATTCTCATCTGTGGTTGGCCTCGCCCGTTCCCACGGCTCTCGGCCACGCCCCCCTCGCCACATACCCCCATCTCCCATCACAGGCCGGGGGCACCCCGTGGCTGTGCATACTCCGGGGGGGGGGTTTTGGCACCACAGCACCGGCGAGACCTGTATGAGACGGGCCGAGAGAAAAGGAGATGGAGAAAAAAGGAGGATAGACAGAGTAGACTGAGAGAGGGGAGAGAGGAAAAAAAAAAAAAAAAAATTTGGGGTTCGGTTCTCCAGACACGCTGCCACTCGGTCCCCCACCAACTGAGAGACGCGACGACATGCTGGGAGCCCTGTGGAGGAATCTATCCACCCGTCCGTCTTCTGGCGTCCGGCGGCGGCTTCCTGGCTGGCTGGCGGCATCTCTGGTCTCCTGCTCCGCTCCCGCTTCGGTGGAGGACGCAGGCTTCGGCATCATGGCGGATCGCGGCGACTCCCCCCGTACTCTCTGGGATGGCTCCCTTCGGCTCTTTCCCTTCCGGTGGGGAGCCCCGCGTCCCCTGCTCCTCCCCATGCCGGGAGCCGGTAGCAGGCAGATCCTTTCCTCGCCAGCCCCAGGCCGCCCCGGCACTCTGGACAGACGAACGGGTTTCTCCCCCACTCGGGTTAACCTGAACACTCGCCTCCCCTCTTAGCGGCGAGGGCAACTGGACAACGTGTCCCTCCTTCTCCCGGATTTCGGCACCACTGTAATGAAGTTGGCGGCCACCTGGCCGCCGGGAAGAAGGAGGCGAAGAACCGACGCATTTTTTAAATAATATTTAATGATTAAATAAAACAAACGGACGGCAGCTCCTCACGGAGACTGCCGTCAAACTGAAAGCAAAAGTAAAACAATATGTCCGGGCCCGGTCCTCTCTCGTCCTCCTCTGCCTTCATTCCTCCTTTTATAATCCAGAGCTCCTTCCATGGGACTCGAGGCACCTGTGCGCCACAGGTGATTCTCATCTGTGGCTGGCCTCGCCCGTTCCCACGGCTCTCGGCCACGCCCCCCTCGCCACAATATGTAGTTTGTAATATATACTATACTATACTATACTATACTATGCTATACTGTATTTGTAATATTCATTTTCTTTCTTGTCGGCTTAGTCCCTTTATTAATCTGGGGTCGCCACAGCAGAATCAACCACCAACTTATCCAGCATATTTTTTACACAGCGGATGCCCTTCCAGCCGCAACCCATCTATGGGAAACATCCATACACACCACACACACATTCACACACTACGGACAATTTAGCCTACCCAATTCACCTGTATCACATGTCTTTGGACTTGTGGGGGAAACCGGAGCACCCGGAGGAAACCCACGCATCCACGGGGAGAACATGCAAACTCCACACAGAAATGCCAACTGACCCAGCCGGGGCTCGAACCAGCGACCTTCTTGCTGTGAGGCGAACGTGCTACTCACTACGCCACCGTGGCGCCCTATTTGTAATATAGTTGATGAAAAGTGCCTTTCAGAGAGACGTTCAGCAGCCTTTGACTACATTTGTTCTCTTAAAAAGGGAAATACTTACCTAATATGTAGAATTACATGAGACATATACTATTTATTTACTCATTCATTCATTTATTCATTCATTCATTCATTCATTCGTCTGTCATTTATTTTCATTGTAAAATTATTACTTATGTTTAAATTCCAAAACCTTTTTTTTCACTTCCTTTTAAGCTCAAAGAGAAATGAACTATTGTTTGTTTTTATAATTATTTTGTGCTGTATTAATTAGTTACTGAGCAGCAATAAAAACACTTTAAAATATAAGGAGTTTTCAAGTGATTTTTTTTAAACTAGTAGTTTTTTTTTTAAATGAATAAATTCACAATAATCGTGATAACAGTGAAACCGTGAATATTCCTCAGACTATAATCGTACAACCAAAATCTATAATCGTTGCATCCCTACCAAGCTTGTACATCGAGGCTAATACCTACGCACACTTGATTCACTATGACTGAGGCCATTATAAAGGCTGTTCACATATTGCGTCTTTTGCACATGCGAGTTCGTTATTTCCAATGGATTTGATCAAGAGAAATTGACTATTGTTTGTTTTATTATTATTTTGTGCTGTATTAATTGGTTACTAAGCAGCAATAAATAACACTTTAAAATATAAGGAGTTTTCATGCGATTTTCCAAACTAGCAGTGATTTGAAATAATGAATGCATTATAATAGTGATAACCATAATCATTCCTCAGACTATAATCTCACAATCCGAATATAATAATCGTTGCAAATATTTTGGGAAGTAACTTTAAAGAACACCCAAAACAGTACTGTGTGCTAGGTTAAACACATTTGTTATATGTGGAAACATGATCTTATTTTTATCAGTTCGTGAATAGCTTATAAAATATATGAAGTCAAAGTAAATTCAGTCAAACCCCCCTTTTGTGGCCCATCTTTTGTAATCGACATAAATCTGCCAAGTGTGAATACACCTTTAGCATCCACTCTTACAGTTCTTGAATTGAGTTCAAAGATACAGCAAGCTGATTCAAATAGTAACAGATAAAGTTGTTTTGTGTAACAGATTAAAAGAGCTGACTGTCAAGATGTAGATCTGGAGTAGCATTGTGTGTGTTTGATTCAGTAACAAAAAGATCTAAAAGTTTCACCTGTTTGTAAATCTAATGATATGGTGTGAGGTTTTTTGTGAATCAGTAGACACTGAACATTGTACTACATTATGTAACATCACAGTTATCAATGTGTTTTTGCTATTATTTTGCAGTCTTTTCATCTCATCACATTCAACTTGGATTGCAAACATGAATAACATATTAGTCAGTCTACATCTGTAGCACTTTTAGACATGCACATGTCAGTATAAAAGATCTCCTACCATTATTTTCTAGCACAGCCTTTTATTTCATTCAGTTCAGGCTGCAAACATAGCTATTACTTATTTTATATAATATATTATCTGCTTTTGTGAATGAGTCTACGTTACCATCACCATTACATCTCAATATAAAGGTCTCAATAGTTTTTTTTGTTTTTGTTGTTTTTTTGTCGTCTTTATTTTCCGGTACACCTTCGTTTCATCTCATCACATTAAAGACTGCTTACAAAACGCTTTTCAAGTCAAAGTTAAAGGATAGACGCATTCTTAATGAACAAATATTTGCATTTACTGCATTTAGAGCACTCGTACACTCATATATAACTTTTTATATTCCAGAATACTTCAATGTGATTTAATTCATATAAACAAAAGGCACTTTTTGTGATACATGATTAAATTGTAAAAGGTTTAAAGAATTGTTTTTTTTCAATGTAATTCATTCATTCATTCATTTATTTTCTTATCGGCTTAGTCCCTTTATTAATCCGGGGTCGCCACAGCAGAATGAACCGCCAACTTATACAGCATGTTTTACGCAGCCGCAACTCATCTCTGGGAAACATCCATACACACTCATTCACACTCATACACTACAGACAATTTAGTCTAGCCAATTCACCTGTACCGCATGTCTTTGGACTGTGGGGGAAACCGGAGCACCCGGAGGAAACCCATGCAAACACGAGGAGAACAAACTCCACACAGAAACGCCAACTGACCCAGCCGAGGCTCGAACCAGCGACCTTCTTGCTGTGAGGCGACAGCACTACCTACTGTACTGCGTCACCGTGTCGCCTTCAGTGTAATTGTGTTTGTTTATTATAGATCTGCAACCTTGTCATTTTTAAGTGTACTGTAATTTACCTTGTGGTTTTAAGTATTGCAGGTATAGCACATGGTTGTTTCACTTCACACTATTCTGAGCACAATTCAAGATTTAATTTGAGAAACGCTTGTTGAACATAACAATACAAGTAGTATATCTCAATCACTGTCAAGGTTCAGGGACATCATGTTCTTCCATAAATCTTTCAACAGTCTGCACTTGAAGGAAACATATCTTGTTAAAAATAGCCTGGTCTGTTGTGTGTGTGTTTGTGTGTGTAGGAATGGGTGTTCCTACAGTCACGGCAGCCCGGATTTTAAAGGGTCAGTTGAGCGGACAGAGCGGAGAAGAAACACAACTGGAAATGGACAAATTTCCCCATGTCGCCCTCTCTAAGGTACATCCTGCATGCTGTGATCCTATCATGCCACTGCTTTGTGTTCATAATCCATGCAGTCGCCCACCACGGGCCACAGTGGACAGGTTTAAATCATAGTTTGATTTCTCTGTCAGCTACAGTTCTGGGATCACCACTTTCACACATTTCACAGAATGACTCCTTATTAAAGATGGCCAGTTATTGTTTTCAACATCTACTCAGCTGTTTTTCCTTTTACTTCGTGCACTGTAAAAAATAAAAATTTGAGTTAACTTAAAATTGTACAGCAACCGGCTGCAAAGAAATTTTGAGTTTATTAAGCTTCAGTGGTTGAAATTGTGTCAAATTAATGTTTTAAGTTGACCAAAAAGGCTTGTTCAAGGCAATTATACTTTACGGAATAATTTGGCACAACTTCAAACACTGAAGCTTAATAAACTCACAATTTCTTTGCAGCCGGTTGCTTTAAATTTTAAGTTAACTCAACTTTTTTTTTTTGAAGATATGAAGAAATCCAAATTTAAAGTCTCCTCAACTTATTTTTTTACTTTTATTGAACAGACAGTTCCAAACATGCAGTTAAATCATTTTTATGAGTAAATTCAACTCTGAGCTCAAAAATATGTTCAGCTAACTTACAATTTTAAACTGAGTTAACAATTTTAAAGTTGGATTTTTTGCAGTGTGTCAGTTTTTCAGTAGAAATGTTTATTTAAAACATGCTATATCATATTTAACACATTTTCTAAATTACAGTCCCAACATAATTTAAAAATCAGCTGAGAAATTGAACAAACACAGTCTATTACGTGCCTTCTGTATTTTTTATTTATTTTTTACAAAATAAAAGCATTTTTAGTATATTTTTCATAAATGTTTGCCTTCGGGCTTATTCATTCATTCATTTTCTTTTCGGCTTAGTCCCTTTATTAATCTGGGGTCGCCACAGCGGAATGAACCGCCAACTTATCCAGCATTTGTTTTACACAGCGGATGCCCTTCCAGCTGCAACCCATCTCTGGGAAACATCCAAACACACTCATTCACACTCATACACTACGGACAATTTAGCCAACCCAATTCACCTGTACCACATGTCTTTGGACTTATGGGGGAAACCGGAGCACCTGGAGGAAACCCACGCGACCACGGGGAGAACATGCAAACTCCACACAGAAATGCCAACTGACCCAGCTGAGGCTCGAACCAGCGACCTTCTTGCTGTGAGGCGAACGTGCTACTCACTACGCCACCGTGGTGCCCCTTCAGGCTTATTTTTCTGTGAAATCTTTACAGACTTTAAACTTTAAATTGTTAACTCAGCAAAACTCGGACTGAAGCAACTGGGGTTTGCTTGTTTATAGCAGTTGTAAAGTAAATATAGTAGTAATAAAGTCTTTCACAGACATTAAGTCACAACGTGCTTTACAATAAAAGAAAACCAAAAAACAGGTAAAAGAACACATATTAATAAAGGAAAACATATTAAAACAAGTTAAAAGTCCAAGTACAAAAACACCAACGTAAAACCAGCTCACCATACTGTTAATTATAAGCTTGACCAAAAAGATGTGTCTTTAAATGAGGGAGAGAGTTCCAGAGCCTTGGGGCCACAACACAGAAGGCACGGTCACCTTTAGTTGACTGACACTGTTTCAATTTAATATAATCCCTGTGAAGCTGCTTTGACACAATCTACATTGTAAAAGTGCTATAGAAATAAAGATGAATTGAATTGAATTGAACTTTAGTCTAAAGACGAGTTCTGAGAATGGCTTAAAGGTCTTTGCCAGAAGACCTCAGAGACCGGCTACATGAGTGACTATGTGAATGATCTTGAATATAGAGGGGCGCCTGAGCATGCAGAGCTCTATATGACATTACCAGAATCTTAAAATCAACTCTAAAACTAATAGGAAGCCAGTAAAGTGCCTTAAGCACAGGAGTAATGTGTGACCTCCTACTAGTGTTGGTTAAAAGCCTTGCAGCTGCATTCTGCACAACTTGCAATCGATCCATTGAAGATTTGTTCAGACAAGTGAACAGAACATTGCATTAATCCAACCGTGAAGAGATATGGGCAACCACCTCCATCTCTTCCTTTGAAACAATATTTCAGGTTTTTGTGATGTTACTCAGATGTAACAAGCATGTACGAACAACAGACTTAACATGGCTATTAAAACACAGAGCTCAATCAAAGATGACTGTTCACTAGTAAACATCTGGCCAATCAGAGCAAAGAAGATCCTCATAGGGGAGGGGTTTAGAGAGACCTTATTCTTAAACAAACAATTTCAGACACTCTTAAGGAAGAAGCTGATGCTGCTATTTACATTATAAGAAAATTATTTAAGAAAAGCATTTGTTTGAATATTTTTAAGACCTCCAAAACAAACTATGGAAATGTAATGATCAATGCGAAATCAGGAACACTGAGGAAATTTCAAGTCTCAATTAAAGTTGGAATAAATTTTTATTAGAGATGGAAGATTTAAAGAGCCCCTATTATACATTAAAAAGGGTCATATTTTGGTTTTGGGGGTCTCCAACAGCAGGCTAATATGCATGCATGGTCAAAAAACACTTTTACTGTCTTATAATATGCATTTATTTTTACCTCATTATCCCAGCGACTTCTACATGAATCGTTCAGCAATTCATTTGTTCCAAAACCCCTCCTAAGCGTGATGCGTGATTGGACCGATGACCCAGTCTGTTGCGATTGGTCGACATCATTCAGCGCAAGAGAATGCCCACCATGGCTTATCAATATTGAAGTAGTCATAGTGTGTGCGTGAGCATATCAGCCAACACTCGTTTTGATCGGGAGTCGCCCGTATTTCAGACACCTCACCCCCGAAACTAACCCCCCAGTCTCCCAGCATATTCCCAGCTCTATTCTTAACCAGAAGTAAAAACAGTGACAGACATTCAGTATTAGTGCACACAGCCGCCAAAGCTGAACCATTATGAAACAGGACCGCCGCACGTGTGTAGGAGAGCTGATGTAGCCATAGCAACGACAAACAGCAGTGAAACGCAAGCTCACAAACGCATTTTAATCCGTAAACAAAGCGTCACGCGTTACGTTTACAACGTGCTTTTAGACGCGATATGAGAATACAAGTTAACCAGATACACTACAAGCGGTTACAAGTTACAAAACACAATTAAATGCATCATTTACAAGCTCGAGAAAACAATGAGACAACCATTTTAATCGCACATACTCACTTGTTAGATAGCAGGCCAGATTCACCGTCAGGCTACCGGGAAATGTCCCGGTGCTCCGAATCCTCCATTGTAAGAGTGTAGATTTCAGAAGCACTCCTCAGAGGGAACACAGCACAAGGCTGTTGTTTGTGGGCGGGGTTGGGGGTTTTGAATCTCCCGGGGCTGCGCACGCACAAATGGGCGGTGCTTATGTTTCATGTTCACGTCATGCCGAAACGGCTAAAGACTCGTAAGCACGGCAATTCGTTTGAGGAACTATGAGTCAGCTCTTTTATGAATGAATCAATAGTTTTAAACACAGTGCACTGATTTAAGCCTTAGCTGGACATTTCACTTCACTTAGAGCTGTGTTACACACTGCATGCAAGCTCATTTTCAAAAACTCATAATAGGGGCTCTTTAACCCAATGAACTGCTTTGTTTTTTAAACTTATTAGTTTTTGACCATATGACTAAGCACAACAGTTGATCAATGAGCCCACCAATTACCATAACCATTTGTCTTTTGTTCTGGTAACACTTTACAATAAGGTTTATTAGTTAATGCATTTACTAACATGAACTGATCATGAACAACACTTGTACAGCATTTATTAAACATAATTGAACTAATGCATTATTAGCATCCAAGTCCATGCTTGTTAACATTAGTTAATGCACTGTGAGTTAACATGAACTAACAATGAACAACTGTATTTTCATTAACTAACGTTAACTAACATGAACAAATACTGTAGTAAATGTATTGTTCATTGTTTGTTCATGTTAGTAAATGCATTAATTAACATTAACTAATGAACCTTATTGTAAAGTGTGACCTTTGTTCTTGGAGAACCAAGGAGTGAAAGACCATTTTTTTATTTGCTGAAAGGCACAGAAAAAGCATAATGTCAGCATCACAGGCTAACCTAATCAGCATCATTTGCCCTGCATCACCGTCATGTGAACGGCCAGCCACAAACTCACTAAACTAGTTTTTGCCATTACTGAAAGGAAGGTCATCAACTATTTTACAAACTGGACACACAATGGAGCAAATCTACTCCATATCCATTTACAGTACATAATCATGTGGTTATGAGTATGAGATACAATATGTGATTTTGAGTAAGAGACGAGAATGAGAAACTCATTTGTATGCAACCTTGCTTGTTAATGCATATAAATTATTACTTAGGTTAAGTACAACATTATATAGTGATATGTGGCCTTTATATTTTCAACATAACGACTAAGTAAATTTTCCAAAGTAAAAATTCTAACACAACTGTAATTGTGGACTTGGACTTTGCAAATATCCTTCACACCAGGGGCGATCACCCAGTCAGTGGCCGCCTCCGATAGTGTCATCTAATCACAGTGCATAAATTTTGAATTTTTCACAAATACCTCCCTCCACAGAAAGGGTAACAACACATAAAATAGTCATTGTGTAAGTTGATGTATAAAGTCAATGCTTAAGTTGCCATATAGAGGTTCATTGTGTAAGTTGTACAGAGACTCTTTATACCTCTGAAGGTCAACAACTTCCATCTTCAAGACTTTCAGCTTCCGTAACTGCAAAAGATCAGATTCTGCATGTTCCAGATTGTTCAACACTCTCAACTCCAGTGATCCATTTTTCTGCATGTTCCAGAAAGGATCTTTATAGTGCTAAACGTGTTTGGATTTACAGTACTTCATGTTCAAGGCTGTTAAAAAGAATCCCTCTGTAACTTCTCTCTATAGATCCATATCTCTGTGTTCCAGAACATCCAGATTTGCTCTGCACAAAGCTTCAGATTCCCATCTCCAAGGATTCAGTTTTCTGTGTGTTCTAGAAAGCACATTCATGTTGTCACAAGAGTTTGGATCCACATCCTTTGTGTTAAAGAAATCTAGCTCTTTCCTCCCACTGCAGTGTGGCCCAGCTCAGCTAGTGGAAGGCTCCTGCATCAATCTATCGGCAAGCAGAATCATAAACATACCACTTTACCAGACATCTTAGGGGGGTTGAGATGTCAACTCCCATCCGAGGGTCGTCTCCCCTCCCAAAAAAAAGCAAAAAAGCAAATTGCACTCTGTATTGTGAAAAATATATGTATCTATGCCTAAAATAATTGTACAGTATAAGTAGAAAGAAAAAAACGCTTTTTGCATTTAAAATGCATTTAGAAACTGTTGAGTTCCCCCTCCCCTTCCTAGCAGTGGTTTGGTCTACTGCCTGCTTTCCCAGTTCATCTCACCCATATGCACGCACACAAAGGTCAGGTGTGTGGCTGCAGCTCAAATCATGTCGAACTTCAGTAAGGAGAGGGTATTTTATTCACTTTAAATAAAGCAATTCTCTTTAATGTTGTTGATACAGACTCGTCCATAAATTATTTGCGGTAAAATGCTGATTACCGATGTATTTTCCATGCGTCTACTATATTAGCGATTCAAATATTACCTATTTAGTTAATGTTTACAATAGCTTGTTGCAAAGTGCACTGCAGCTAAAGTGCCAAAGTCGTTTCCTATGCATTGTTTTATTTGTGACGAGTTGGCATAATGTTAGCAACACAAACGGCCACAATTCACATATTGTTTAGCTGGGCATTTGCTAAATAAGCACTGTGCTATGTCCGAACTGACCCCACTGTATTTTTGTATAATCAGTTTTCATTCTGTTTGTACATGACTTAATTAATTCAAAACAACAACTTTAATCTTTTTTAATTCCTAACGATTTGAAGAAAAATCTGCTGTCATTGAACCTGAGAAAAACTTTGAAAATAACCATAATGACGCAGTCTCCATGCTGCAATAATAATGATAGAACCAAAGTTTTTAACTGTGGGGACATAACTTTATAAGTACAATTTGACTGTATTATTTGTGTCCCCCTCAAAAAAATTGCTCAAGGGAAATTTTATATTTATTGTCCTCCCCTAGTGTAAATTTATGTAGATTTACGCCCATGACCAGGCGGAAGCCTTGGGCTCAATTATCTCAATTAGCTCAATTATCTCTATTAGCTCAGGGTTCTCTCTCGGGACAGCCAAACCTGCTATTAACGGCAAGCATATCTTAAGTGTGAACTCTTGAAATGCTTTCAAAATGATCTTATTTTTTAAACTTAATGCCAGAAGGCAACTATGGGATTGGTGCCGTTTTATAAGAAGGAACTAATCATCTGACTTAAAGGACACATGAAGTGTTAAAAAATTTGCATTTGTTTATTTAACGTTTAGTGTAATCTCAACTGAAACCTGAAGAAAGGCTGGCACGCAGAGGAGCTCCTCCCCTTTAAAAAACAGCCAATAGTGTTTTGTTTTCACCACAGCTCTGCCACTGAGAGTGCTTGAGATCAAGTGCGTTAAATGAAAAGCAAATAAGAAGAAGGGGGCGGGGCATGTCAGATACTATAGAGCAGGGGTTTCCAAACTCAGTCTTGGAAGGCTGGTATCCTGGAGAGTTTAGCTCCAACTTGCTTCAATACACCTGCCAGGAAGTTTCTAGTACATCTAGTAAGAACTTGATTAGCTGGTTCAGGTGTGTTTGGTTAGGGTTGGAGCTAAACTCTCCAGGACACCGGCCCTCCAGGACCGAGTTTGGACACCCCTGCTATAGAGTATTTGATTGGTCAGAGGATTTGATGAGAGACTGAAGTTTGAGGTGATGTCAAAAAATCGTTGATCCGTTTAGGCAGAAGTGACAAACTGAAAGCTTTAGATGTTCTTATTAGCTTTATATTTCTAAATGTGAATTTTGTCATTATTCTGAAGCACGCCAGCTTTTAGATATCCTTAAAACTAGCAGACTGAAAATAACATCTACAAAATGTAATTAATATCAATATTAATGTTAATATCTGAGATCAAATTATGCGGCTTGGTGGCACGTGCGAGAAAACCAAAATATTACAACAGAATCAACTGCATAACAGGGGCTCTTACAATGGTTTGTGTGTTTTCCCCGCAGACGTATAACACCAATGCTCAGGTACCAGACAGCGCGGGCACTGCCACAGCTTTCCTCTGCGGTGTCAAAGCCAACGAGGGCACGGTGGGAGTGAGCGCAGCAGCTGTGAGATCCCAATGCAACACCACTCAGGGGAACGAGGTCACCTCCATTCTTAAATGGGCCAAAGACGCAGGTGAGATGCCTTGTCCAATCCTCTCACGCAGCTGCTATAATGCCTTTCTGCCCGACTTCTACGGCAATTAGAATATAGATGAGATATTTGTTTCCAAGCTCATTTTCTTTGCTAGAAACCCATTAATGTATTTTTGCACGAGAGAAACAAAGGTGACACAGGCATGAAAAACAGGTTGAGCAGATAAAGGACTGCGGAAAACACATCCTTATCTGAAGAAACGGAGTAAATGAGAAGAGCGACAGTTTGACTGATGAGCGCAACACGCAGACGGCGTCCTCATATTTTATTCTCACGTTGAAAATAAAAACAAATGAAGCGTTTTATAAGATGGAAGTCCTCCGCTGAAGGTAGAGGTGAATGAATGTAGCCGAGCGGAATCTGCACGACATGACCTGAATAAACATTTAAAATTCTTGCTGAGAGGTTTAAAAGGTCTAATCAGTGTCAAACTGATAACCTGAACTGATCGGAGTACAGCGGGAACAGCTTTTTGATGCATTAAAATGTGGACCGTATCATTGCTTGACCTTAGCCAGGAAACAACAAGCATCGCAAAACTGATGTATGCTTTAGTGTATATAATAATCGCCATTTGTTCACTGGATAGATGAAGGAAAAAGTACATCATGTGGATAGTGTGGTAAACACAGACATGTCCCTACAGAAACAATTAACAGTTGCAACTGCCTGAATTTTTCCCCAGGCAAATCAGTGGGAATCGTCACAACAACTCGAGTGAACCATGCCACGCCGAGTGCCGCTTATGCCCACTGTGTGGATCGAGACTGGTATTCTGATGCAGAAATGCCCAATGAAGCACTGCAGAGCGGATGCAAAGATATCGCCAGACAACTCTTTGAAAACATCCCTGACATTAACGTAAGATTCTTATGCTTTTTTTGCTTCTCTTTTTGTTTTATATAGAATTAAGTATGGTCGTTCTTATTTCTGGTAATCTACTAGTTGCTTCCCTGGTTTTATAGGGAGAAAATGGAAATTCAATGCCTTTGTTTTGGAATTATAGACCATTTTGAGGGATGTAAACAATAACAATGGTTCTAACGTATTTCCTGTTTGACTTTTTTAATTTCTGTAGCTTCCGAGAATACAATAAAATATTGACAAATAACGTTTGCAGTTTTAATGTTAAGATATGATTGAATTGCCTTTTGTTAGTTATGAAATAGTTTGACAACAAACAGGAAATGTTTATGGGCCAATGATATCATCTCATTGAAGTGGTCTATAGTTAAATAGTTTATTAAAAGATAAATGTTATATGATTATGATGTTGATTATTATTAATACATATTTGAATTATATGAATAATTTTCGATTTGTTAAAATTAAATGATCAAAAACAATTAAATGTATTAAGGAACTAAACTGAACTTGTATATACTGAACACTGAAAACTGGACTGACTGAACTGTTTCAATTTACTATAATCCATGTGAAGCTGCTTTGACAATCTACATTGTAAAAGCGCTATAGAAATAAAGATGAATTGAATTGAATATTCATAAAAATAATAAAATGATTTATACATTTTTAAATTAAGAATTGTTTATTTACTTTATACTCCTGATATTAATAATTATAATATTTATAGTTTGGTTTAATAATAATATTACTATTATATAATAAGCATTAGCAATAATAATGATTGTTAATGTTGAATGTTACTATTAATATTTTGATGAGGATTACTTTAAGGTATTTAAGAAATTTACTACAAATCAATCTACTGTAGCAGCAGCAGTAGTAGTAGTAGTAGTAGTAGTAGTAGTAGTAGTAATAATAATAATAATAATAATAATAACACCAAATCAGTGCTAAAATATTTGATTACTTTTATTGAACAATATTATTATGATGATGTTTAATGAAGTTTAAAGGCATAGTTCACCCAAAATGAAAATGTACTCACTATTTAATCAGTCTCAGGTGGTTCCTCTAACCTTTATGAGTGTTTCTTTTCTGTTGAACACAAAGAAAAATATTTTGAAGAAAGCTGAAAACCTTTAACCATTGACTTCCATAGTAGGGAAACAAATAGTATGCAAGTCAATGGTTACAGATTTCCAGCATTCTTCAAAGTATCTTTTGTGTTAAACAGAATAAAGAAACGATTTTGAAGTAAATGGTGAGCAAATGATGACAGAATGTTCAGTTTTGGGTGAGCTATCACTAACTGTACGTTCACACCGAAGGCGGTGAGAGCTTCAAAGTTCGCTCTGGCCACAACGATGTCTGCCTTCAGAGCTCCTGCAGCGAGAGCGACAAAATTTGCAACATTGATCTCGTATTTAAAGGAGCCGTTGCAGCATAATCAGCAAATCACTGACATTCCTGCATAAAACATGCTTTCTAGCGTGAAAATATTGCACACTTTTTATCAGATTAATTTAACTATGAAAGATCAAGTTGTTGTTGCGAGTTGCTCCACTTATCCAACATGTGTCCATATGTTTGAAATATTTTGAAGCAGCAATACTGATTTGTACTTATTTTTTAGAGAAAAAAATGTATGCATATCAGTAACTCGCCAGTAACTTCTTTAATGTACGCCCCTGTAAGAAAACATCGTAAATAACTGGAAATCTGGCGACTGCAATATTAAAACCCTTGGGAACAACTGTCGTCAGAACCAAAGTTCACAGTGACTCTGTTCTCTGAACTCTTCTCAAGCGGTGGACTTCTACATTCTGATTGCTTGCTGACGAACCTTGTCATAGTTCATTACCATAAAGTTGACTTGATTTCAACTCTCCTCGACGCCCACACTAGCCAAGACGCACCGTGCTACTCCTCACCGCTTATCACTGCCGGCTCCCATTTAAAATAAATAACTTCTAGCTACTTTGACGCTCTCGCCGCTTTCGGTATGAACGTACAGTAACATTTTACTTCACTGAAGATCATCATAATAGTTTTTTTAAAGCATTTTCACTGTTAACTGGATAAAATTAGCTTTTCTTTTGGAGCACACTGTGATGTCTGCCTTTATTTTTATTATTTTGATGGGTAGGTGATAATGGGGGGTGGACGGAAAAGCATGTACCCCAAAAACACGCCAGACGTGGAATATCCAGGAGACAAGAAACAGAACGGTACACGCAAAGATGGCAGGAACCTTGTGGGGGAGTGGATTGACAGAGTGAAAGAGAAGGTGAAAGATGAAACGAGGGAAACGCAGGGCACTTCATTCCATCTTTTCATTTACAATGTCATGTTCAATTCAGTTCAGGGAAGAAAAAAAAACACACACACGCTTCCACGCTCTGCCTCTGCTGACAAATCTCTTTTTCATTTTCTGTCTGTGCTGGCCTGGCTCTGGCAGTGCATTTGTGCTCTTTTGATGATGCCCTGTTTATTGACTTCTCTGAATCTCATCCGATGCTCTTGAGGCCATAAAGCAGGCTTTACAGCTGTGCACTTAATAACACATCAAGACAAGCTGTACTTGTTGTTGTGAAAGCGTATTACAGATATTCCCTAGTGTTCCCTTAGTGACTTAGGAAGGGAAAATTATTATAAATTACTGGACCTTGATCTGCACGTTTCCACCCACAGCACCGATACAACAGTTCCACATTTCTGCTCACTCACTGTAGCAGCTGGAGATTTACAATGTTTACTAGCAAACATAATACCAATGTTTTGCTGTTGGATGATGCAACAAACACTAAAGTCTACAAAATCCTCCGACATATCAGCCACTGCACATTGTGGTTCATTTTTGAAGAAAATGTGCCGAATGTTATCTGAAAAGTATTATTATATTTTATATACATTTAGGCCCAATCCCAATTCTACCCCTTAGCCCTTCCCCTTACCCCTACCCCTCGTTTTGCGCGTTCACGTCAAAGGGGTAGTGGTGTCCCAATTCCCTTTAGCTTGAAGGCGTAGGGCTAAGAGCAAGGGGTATACACCCCTTCGAATGAACATTTTTCAGGACCACACTTAGAACGGAGGGGTAGGAAAATTTCCCAGAATGCACCTGCCACAACGGAAAAATAGTTGAACCCAGAAGTAAGGAGATCCACAAATTAGTATTTTTTGTCACTATTACAAATTTTTACAACAAACAAACATATGTTTTAATATAATCATAACCGCGTTTGAGTTTTACCGTCATGCTTTTTTAAAAAAAACGCAAAAAAAAAAAAAAACGCTAAATTTCGTGATCTATAATCCATAATCATAACTCCTGTACAGCGGTCTCACAACATTCTGACACACGATGACACTGGAATACCTTGTCAGGAATGTCTAGTGGCTGGGAATGAGCTTTTTACAGTGTCTGCTGTAATGTTAATGTTGTTTTCGTGTGGTACATAGATAAATATGGCCACTGTGTAAATACACAGTATAGTTACGATCTTATTGCCACATTAGATCGTTATGATAACATAATATATGCCTTCAGTGATTTCCTGAAGATAAAAGCCAAAAAGTAACACAACTAGAATAACTACAGCAGTCGTGATCGTCTGATCTCATATGAAGCAAGAGATGACATATAATGACGTGTGCAGGTGTTGAAGTTCTGTCCCAATTCTTAGGGGTAAGTTTTGAAGCCATTCCCCTTACCCCTCGGTTGTAAGGGCCAAGGGGAAGGGGAAGGGGTAGGGGTACAAAAATGGAATTGGGATTGGGCCTAATGACAGAATGCTTCACCAATGAGTGTGTTCATTTTTCACACTGTTTTTTATGGATGGGTCAATACTTCATGCTCTAGCTCAGGGATCATCAAATTTGTTCCTGGAGGTCCGGTGTCCTGCAGATTTTAGGTCCAACCCTAATCAAACACACCTGAACAAGCTAATCAAGTTCTCACTAGGTATACTTGAAACATCCAGGCAGGTGTTTTGAGACAAGTTGGAGCTAAACCCTGCAGGACACCGGACCTCCAGGACCGAGATTGGTGATCCCTGCTCTAGCTTCATATCCAAAATAACTTTGTCACTTGCTATTTTGTGAATGTTTCCAAATTTCTGAATGTGCTTGTTAACATGCTGTATAGATAATAAAGTTAGCATTTTCTCACACTATATTCACAGAGACCAGAGCTACGTTTTTAGATTTATCCTGAAAATCCTCATCACCAGCGTCATTCATAAGTGCACATTTATTATACACAATGGTGCATTCAAATCATGTTGGGTAAATCATACTACAAGTTCCAATCACCACAAAGTTAGTATAACAAATCGTTTTCTTCAATCTTAGAGTTTCCGAGTTGTCAATGTGAAACATTGTGGAATTGATGAATGCAATGTCTGCCATGCTAGTCAGGCTTTTTATTTACACATTTTTTTTTTTTTGAATGGGACAGGATTGCATTGTAATATAACAATTAATACATTTGTATGTGTTTATTTTGTTTATTTACATCCCCATTAGCCACTACCAACGTTAAAATAAAACAACAGAAACAAATACCAAAACCAAATAAAGGATACATTTATACTAAACCATAACAATAGACACTAATACCACAACCAAACAAAGACTAATTTACATTAAACCACAATTATAAAACAATACAAAAAACATAATTTTTATTTTGGCGGAAAGAAGGTCAGTGGTTCGAGTCCCAGTTGAATCAGCTGGCATTTTTGTGTGGACTTTACATGTTTTCCATGTGTTGTCGTGGGTTTTCTCCGGGTGCTCCGGTTTGCCCCACAGTCAAAAGACATGCGCTATATAGGTGAATTGAATAAACTAAATTGGCCATAGTGTGTGAGTGTGTGTGTGAATGTGAGAGTGTATGGCTGTTTCCCAGTACTGGGTTGTGGCTGGAAGGGCATCCGCTGTGTAAAACATATGTTGAAATAGTTGCCGGCTCATTCCACTGTGGTGACCTGATAAATTAGAGACTAAGCCAAGCAAAACGAATGAATGAATAATTTCAATAATTTCAATGAACTAAATACTGTGTGGCGCCACGGTCGCGTAGTGAGTAGCACGTAGGCCTGTCACAATAATCAATATATCGACTTATCGCACAATACATAAACATGAGCTCAATAATTTTTGGTGATGCAATATATATCGCCCATACATAAAAAACAATTTTTGCACCATTTTAGCTTATTGCACAACCTCATCTCTATTGGAGGTGTCAGTGTCAGTATGGTTAAAAACACTATAGTATTTACCATAAATGACTAAAGTATATTTTGATGTGGGTGCCTGACAACTGAAAATACTGGTAAATAAATCTGGGAGCCGATATCGCAGACTCTGTTACTCTTTACCTTGCATTTTTTTTTTTTTTTTAACATTTATTATTATTTGTTTTGGATCTGCGTTTTCACATTCTGATTCCAGAGCCAAATCATTAAATTATTAAAAAGACTAAATTAAATTAAATATCTTAAGAACAAAATATTATGTGTTCTTTTGAAGAGTGTACTTGTGTTATGATGCTATCATATTGCCCTTCTGGCA
Organism: Danio albolineatus; assembly: GCA_903798035.1. Taxonomy (NCBI): domain Eukaryota; kingdom Metazoa; phylum Chordata; class Actinopteri; order Cypriniformes; family Danionidae; genus Danio; species Danio albolineatus. The sequence goes on from CAIGQQ010020246.1 coordinate 8,816,068, forward strand.
TTATTTAATGAGCGGCCTAAAATGGTCTTAAAATGACAATAATATAGTTTATCGTGATATATTTTGGTGCAATATATCGTACAACAAAAAATAGATATCGTGACAGGCCTAGTAGCACGTTCGCCTCACAGCAAGAAGGTCGCTGGTTCAAGCCTCGGCTGGGTCAGTTGGCATTTCTGTGTGGAGTTTGCATGTTCTCCCCGTGGTTGGTGTGGGTTCCTCCGGGTGCTCCGGTTTCCCCAGGTCCAAAGACATGTGGTATAGGTGAATTGGGTAAGGCTAAATTGTCCGTAGTGTATGTGTGGGATTGAGTGTATGGATGTTTCCCAGAGATGGGTTGCGGCTGGAAGGGCATCCGCTGCGTAAAACAAATGCTGGATAAGTTGGCGGTTCATTCCGCTGTGGCGACCCCAGATTAATAAAAGGACTAATCCAAAAAGAAAATGAATGAATTAATACTGTGCCATTAAGTGTTTCTTTCATCATTTTCAAACCTTATTTGACTTATTTAAAGACATGTAATGCCTTTATCTATATGATTAACTTTAAATCTGAAAAAACGGAAATCATACCCTATGCAAATTATTTTCCTTTAGTTTTCTATTAGCAAAGTTAACAAGCCCTGCCATATTTTCTTCTTAATTTATCAAAAGAGTGTATAACGTCATCTTGTACCAAAGAAAACGACTTAAAAGCGTCTGACTTGTAAGTATGATAGAAAAGCGTGTTAAAGCTCCGCCCCCTTTTTTTGGAAGGAAGCAGCTCATTTGCATTTAAAGGTACACATAAAAGCAGTGTTTTTGCTCACACCCAAGTTGAGGCATATTTGACAAGCTACAATACATGATATGTGGTGTTTTTGGAGCTGAAACTTCTCAGTCATTTTTTTGTAATTTATACCTAATGAAAAAGGGCCTAAACTGTTGAAGTATTCAATGTAATGACATTTTCTATAACTTCTCACTTGTTTCACTCTTAACTTTTGTGTTACTCAGAGAGGTCACTACGTTTGGAACAAAAGGGATCTCCTTTCCCTCAATCCCAATAATGTGGACTATCTGTTGGGTGAGTTTTGTGAACACTGTTTAAGTGACTTTGTTTGAGGCATTGTTTTGTTTAATTGTTGTTGTTTGTGTGCTGCAGGTTTGTTCGAGCCAGGAGACCTGAACTATGAGCTAGAGAGAAATACAGAAAATGACCCTTCGCTCACTGAGATGGTGGATGTGGCCATTAAGATCCTCAAAAAAAACGAGCACGGATTCTACTTGCTGGTGGAAGGTAACAATATAGTGTAGACCACTGTTCATTAAGGCACAGACGTGCACCGGGAGGTCAATTCAGCATCTAATTAAGCTAGTGGTATGCTTTAGTGCTGGTGAAACTACTTTTGAATGGCAGTATTTTATTTATTTATTTATTAATTAAAATTAATTGGATTAAAAAGTATTGGAGTTTTGTTTTTAAATAAATAAATAAACAAATATATATAATATTTATAATTATAACATTTATAATTTTGTTAATGTTAGTTGATTTAAACAATGAACAGTACTTTATCTTTGTTAATGTTAGTTCACTGTTATTCATTGTTAGTTTGTTAACTCAGTACATTACCTTCGATTAGTAAATGCAGTAAACAATGCTGTACAAGTATTAATTATTGTAAATACATATTATTTTATGAATGTACTTGATATTATATACATTTTAATCATATTATAACTGTTATTATAATTTAATAGTAATAATATTATTATTGCATCATAATTTAATACAATTAGAAAATAGAAAGTATTTAATATGTTACCTACAAAACAAATAAATTATATTTTTATCAGTTTGAAGTATTAAGCATTATTTAAACAATATTATTAACGACAGTATTTATTAAAATAATGATAATAGAATAGATGGTGACTTAAAAAAAGGGTGTTTAAATATTAATTTCACAAAACCTTTGGATGATGACTATTGAGTTTAAGAATTCACTTCAAGCATTCATTAAAAATAATTGGATGATTATCTCAGTTTGCTCATAACAACACAACGTGACACGAATAGCACTCCAAAAGACTGATTAATCACATTAAAAATCATGAATTAATTAATTTAAAAACAGCACTGCAAAATCTCAGCTACTGTCACATTACATTAAAACGTTTTGTTTAATTATATAATGGATAGTCAAATGATTATATAATGGGGAATCAATTAATGTTGATGTCACTAAAGGCAAAGATGTTTTCAGAATTAAAATATGTTTACATGATTAATTAAATTAAAGTTATTTTTATATAAAAGTTACAGTCAGGTAGAGTCACGTCACATAAAACAGGCAAAATTGCTACTTTAATTTTATATAATTGTATGTGAAGTTTCATCTTAAAATACCACACTAATATATATAGATTTTTTAGAATTCTATGAAATTGACCCTTTTAGGCTTTGATCCAAATTGTGCCAAGGGGGTAGGGCTACCAACGATTATATAACGATTATAACGATATATATATTCATTAGGTGTAGTGAGTAGCACGTTCGCCTCACAGCAAGAAGGTCACTGGTTCGAGTCCCGGCTGGGTCAGTTGGCATTTCTGTGTGGAGTTTGCAAGTTCTCCCCGTGGTTGCGTGGGTTTCCTCCGGGTGCTCCGGTTTCCC
>CAIGQQ010020246.1:8819125-8834973 GCA_903798035.1 Danio albolineatus
ATATATGAATGCATAATTGCGCCAATCAGTCTAAAATATTCATTCAGTAGTCTGAAACTGGCAGATCTAGACACTAACAGACACCTCAAATGTTCACAAAACACTTAGTGTAAAAGTAAAGTGAATTTTATGCAGTGTTTGTATTTTACTAGACACCAGCTCGTATATGGCAGTTAAACAGTAAAATAATAAGTACAATCGTTCATGATCATCCCTTCACTGGCCCATTTACATAAACTTGAATCCGTAAAAAATATAGGTCATCTGCTGAAATAGCCAATCAGAAGTTACTTTAGGTCAATAAACATTTCATATAAACAATGGACACCTAAATACATTTGATTAATACAATTAGATGTAGTTGAATTAAATCCATAAATTTGGTTCACTGAAGCATGTATTACACAAACTAACATTATAGTAAATCAAACGATGATGCTTACAAAGATGTTGTAAAGATGTTTTCAGAATGAAACTATATCTACACAACAGGTGGACGCATTGACCATGGACACCATGAGGGAAAAGCCAAGCAGGCCTTAAATGAAGCTGTGGAAATGGACCGGGCCATTACTAGAGCCGGCCTCTTGACTAGCGATTACGATACTCTAACAGTGGTCACAGCCGATCACTCTCACGTCTTCAGTTTTGGAGGCTACACCCCACGAGGAAACTCCATCTTTGGTAAACGATGAGCTCTTTAATCACAGAGTAGGCTGTGATTTTTGGCCCACATATTGACCTTTAAGTGTACTTTCTGCAGGTTTGGCCCCTATGTTGAGTGACGTCGACCAAAAGCCTTTCACAGCCATTCTATATGGAAATGGCCCAGGGTTTAAGTTGGTCAACGGTGCCAGAGAAAACGTCTCAACGGTGGACTACGGTAAGTAATTACAGGCTTTCTGGGGATCTACTTTTGGGAGGATTGGAATGCTGCTTTGGGTTTAATTGTTCCTGTTTGGTTGTTTTTTCTTTTTTAATGGCATGTCACGTAACCACTAAGACATATAATGTAAAGAAAAAGCCTACTGTATACTCTGGAGGAAGTACAGTACTTTAAGGGTGGGTACTCCGATCTGATGGCACGCTTGATGGATTGGAATGCTTACAAATCATTTTGAGGATAAAGGATAAGCAGGGCTGCACGATTTGGAGGAAAATCTAATTGCGATTTTTCTTTTTTACTACCATTTCTTAAAACTAGAGCTACAGGTTTGATGTGGTGGTTTTAGCAGAGCCTAAAAAAGACCAAGCATAATCTCAAAAGTATGCAAATACAGGGACACGCCTCACACCAAGAAGGTCACTGGTGCGAGTCCCGGCAGAGTCAGTTGGCATTTCTGTGTGGAGTTTGCATGTTCTCCCCGTGTTCACGAGGGTTTCCTCCAGGTGCTCCAGTTTCCCTCACAGTCCAAAGACATGTGCTATGGATAAATTGAATTAATTAAATGGGCCGTAGTGTATGTGTGTGAATGGGTGTTTCCCAGTACTGGGTTGCAGCTGGAAGGGCATCCGTTGTGTAAAACATATGCTGGATAAGTTTGCGATTCATTCCACTGTGGCAAACCCATGATGAATAAAGAGACTAAAGGCTGGTTTATACTTCTGCGTCGAATGATCGCCGTGACCCATGGCTAAGGCCACACGGAATCTGCGCCAGAATTCCGCAGATTTTTATCCCATCATTGATTCTGTTTTTTTTACTTGTGTAAATGTGTGTAAATTTATATTTAATCAGTTTTTAAATTAATTTCAGTAATAATATTGACCAATATGAAAATATTCATGTGATTTATTTAAAATACAGTTTGTAAAGTACAATTTTCGGTGTTTTAGTAGATATTTTATATGAGAGGTTTTTATTTCATATATTAAGATTTTAGTTATGATACTCCTAAAATCATTCTGCCTAAATTCACAGATTTTTAACAAAATACTTTTGCAGAAATAGCAAAAAATGTCCGCAGATTCCGTCTGGCCCTACCCATGGCTCAAGTAAATGCACACTGTCGTGCATTTATACTTCTGCACGCAGTTTATGTTGCTCTGCAGTAACACTTCCGAAACACTAGCCGGCACTGAGGTGTTTATATTCCTCTGTGTCCAGTTTCTTCGCTGGTGTTGTTTTTTTCTGAACGTTACCGTAATGTACAAGTTGCTCAAACTCGCTCATTTTAAGGTGGGAACCCCTTAGACGTGCAACAAATTTATTCATAAGGTAAACACAAAACAAAAGTTTCCATCTGGAGCTCCTTCACAGGACTCCACACCTGTAAACACTCGCTCCATCGGGCTCGCGTGGCTCTCAGCCCCACCCACACTTGTCAACGCGACCAAGCCGACCAATCACAGAGCTTGCGCTATGTGTCATTTCGACATGTAGTTATATTATTTAAGAGATGCACGTCAGCGACGGCGACAGCCATGGCGAGGATGTGCCAGAGCATATACGTGCGCTTGACGCAGAAATATATATCAGCCTAAACTGAAGGAGAATGGATGAATGATTCATGCTAGGCTAAGCTAAAGTGCCAGCACCAGACCTGGAAATAAGGCTTAAAAAATGGTCAAACTCAAAGGGAGTTGTAAAACTATTTCCAAAAACAAAGAAAAATGTGGAGTGTTCCTTTAAGTCTTCATTGAATGATATGGATGGCCAGCTGTTCTCTGATTCAGTGTCAGCTCTGAATCTCAAACTCAGCAGCCGGTGAATGATGATATAGTGCATCTCCCTCGGTTTCACCACTCATCTTTCTTCCTCTCCCTCTAAATGTTTGACAAGCCATAGAATTATGGCTATTGTTCTGGTCGGCGTCTCTGTTTCAATCTCTTCTTCATGGCTTTCGTTGGCTTCCCCTATTGTTTCGTTATTGTTCCGCAGCAAAGGTTTGTCTACTTCGGTTGCTGTTTTTTACTGATAGAGCACTTCTGTTCATCTGGGGATGTTAAATGTACAAAATAAATAAGTAATAACTGTAAAAATGTTCTGTAGTGTGTTAAGTTCTGAGTAAAAAACTATATAGAGAAACGAAGGAAACACACTACTTAATTTCCAAGTTAGTTATTATTTTTCAGTTGAATAATTAAAGATTTTAATATAAGTATTAAATTGCTGGCTAGATACTGTTGTTTTAATTTGTTCATTTATTATTTAACTATTGGGTTATTACCTTTCATTTAACATCAAATTTAATACATTCATAATAAACAATTTATTTTATCATTTTTATTCATTATTCAGAAAAGCTTTCAGGCTACATGGTGCTATTTTTGTTAATAGTCATATTACTACTTAATTAGTGCTTATTAAATATTAATTTAATACACCTTTATAATTACTAATTTATTTTTCTTAATTATTTAAGTTTAAAAGATACATCACATCTTTAATATGATTTTGATATTCAGATATATATTTAATAAAAGCAGTGCCTTCTTAAATATCAATTTTAGATTAATTGTGATTTATATAACATTATAAATATTTGTTTAATGCTCCTAATTACTGGGAAATTTTGACTACAAACTGTTTATGTTTGACAATATGTTCATATTTAACTGAAATTGTTTACTATGACCATATTATTGGTAATTTAATCTTCATATAAAATTAAGCGTTTATTTAATACTGAGTAACACTTTCAGACGACATACTACCATTCTAACTTTTATCTGTTAATATTCATATGAAATTGTAATTTTTATTTTCAATTCATTTCAGTTCTTACACTATAACTGTATATTTACTTCTCATAACCATTAAGAAATCAGGCTACACACTAGTGTTTGTTTTATGTATTAACATTCATATTAAATATGAATTATATATATTAATTATTCATTTATTCATTTTTCTAGGAAATAAAGGCATTCAGGATGCTATCATTTTGATTTTAATTGATTAACATCATTATTGAAGCTAAGTAGTTTTATTAAATAATAAGGGGATGCTTATTGTATCTAATTTTAATATAGCATTATAAATATTATTTCTCCAAATCCAGAAAATATTAATTTTAATTGATTAATATTATTATTATTTCACCAAAGTAGTTTGTGCTATTAAATCAAATCTTTATAAAACATTACCCAACCGATAAATAAAAGCCATACTGATATCCTAACATATGGTCCATCTTCTGCCACCAGAGCAAAACAACTATCAGGCTCAGTCTGCAGTTCCTCTGCGCATGGAGACTCATGGAGGCGAAGACGTGGCCATCTTCTCCAAAGGCCCCATGGCTCATCTTCTTCACGGGGTTCAGGAGCAGCACTACATCCCTCACGTCATGGCCTACGCCGCCTGCATCGGCCAGAACAAAGACCACTGCAGGACAAACTCAGGCTCTTCGTCATCCTTCTATCACATCTCTCCAGCGCTGCTCTTTCCTCTCTTAGTCAAATGGCTGCTCTGCTGACCCTTCTTCTCTTATAAAGATGTCTTCAGCTCAAGAACTTTCCTTACTCTTTCTTTTAAGCAGAGATGATGTTGTTTTTGATAATACGTGATTTTAGTTTTTAAGCGTTTATCATCATCGGGACCAATGTGTGGGCGAACCTGAAGAGGCCAGTTTGAGATTCTGTTGCAATGATGTGAAGAAAATGTCAAATGCGCTTCGTTTTTTTAAAACACAAGTAAGAATGTTGGTGTATTCAATGCCAGTGATTGATTGCATGAACGTGATGTTGGTGTTTAAAGGGTTAGTTCAGCCTAAAATGAAAATTTACTCTCTATTTACCCAGCCTCAAGTGGTTCCAAACTTTGTTTCTTTCTTTCCATTAGGTAACCTTTAGCTATGTACCAGTTACCTATTTTTATGTGAATATTGCATTAAAAGCCCTTAATGGAAATGTCATGTTGCGCATAAATTTTGAAAAAAAAAAACTTGTGCGCACAACAGAGTAGGATAAACTCTTTATCCAATCAGAAACATGTGCATAAACTATTGAATTGAATAGCGATTGAAACACATTACCAAATAAATTCCAGCATGCGCTTCAAAAAAGTAATGTTATTTTAGTTTGAACAATTATTTGATAACAAAAATGGTGCGATGGAACGCCATTAATGGAAAAACCAGTAGACCAAACAGATTCAGAAATGTGGTTTTGGTCTTTCTAAAATCCCTAAGCTAAAGTCCAAACTGGTTGAGTATTATTACCTCAAGAGCTGCGTGTTCACTGCATTTTGTCTTCTGAGGTGCAAGTCATATATTATTTAAGAATAAAGGCCCACGGTGGCTTCTCTTACTGCAGAAAATTCAATTTTTCATTTTGATATTTGGCAGCAGTAAATCAGGAAGTAATCATTCTCTCTTTGGAAATGAAGCTTTATTCACAAATATTTTATGCGATATTCCAGTTTTTCACCAAATTTTAATTCACATATTTGGATGGAAACATAGCTATTGACATCCATTTAGAAAATACAAAGGCTACGTTTAAACAACAATGATGAAACCAAACTGAACTTTTTTCTTGCGTTTAGAAGAAGTTTCTGTCATTCATTCATTTTTCTTCTGCATAGTCCCTTATTTATCAGAGGTTGCCACGGTGAAAAGAACCGCCAAATATTCTGGTATAGGTTTTACACAGCCCTTACAATTCCCTTACTCAACCCTTGCGATGCCCTTCCAGCCGCAACCCAAACCTGGGAAACACCCATACACTCACGCACTCGTACACTGATCAATTTAGTTCATCCAATTCACTTATCCAATTCACAATTCACCGCATGTCTTTGGACTGTGGGGGAAACGGGAGCACTAGGAGAAAACCCACGCGAGTAATAAGTACCTGTAGAAAAAAAGGAAAATGCATCACGCGCTCATGACTATGTATGTAGTGTGTAGGATGCGTGTCTATGTATGCAGTGTGTAAGATGTGTTTCTGCTTTTGGTAATGTGAAGTAAATCCCAAGTTTATGGCCACAAATACTATGGAAGTCAATGGTTACAAGTTTTTGTATTAAAAAGATGAAAGAAACTCAAACTGGTTTGTGACAAGTACTGGCTGAGTAAATGATGACAATTTTCAGTTTTGGGTGAACTATCCCTTTAAGAAAGAAAAACGTTAAAATAAATAATTAAAACTAAATTTTGTGGGATGAAAACATAGATAATGATGGAAATTAATGATGTTGTATTAAGCAATTTACAAATTGGAGGATCCAAACAAAGTGTTGTATATATAAAGGCAGCATTTTAGCTGTGGAATTTTAATAACCAGCAAAGCAAAGATACTATGAATTGATCAAAAGTGACTGTAAAAACATTTATGTGGTTACAATCTAAATAATGCTGTTGTATTGACCAAATATTAGGTCAAATACATTAGGCTATTTTTTTTATTAAATTAAAATTATTTTTCTAAACCAACTGTTGGGTTTGTCCATATTTAACCCAATATGGACAGACCCAACCTTTGGGTTTTAAAGTATCATTTAAATTTAGTTAACTAAAAAAATATATAAACCCAGTGTTGGGATACGACAACTCAGCATTTTGTAGAGTGTAATATTCTATTTTTACTGTATTTTTGATCAAATGAACTCATTCAGTACAAGACATCTTTGAAAAACATTTTAAAAAGCTTACAGACTGATAACTAATATTTTCATGAAGTTCATAAACTAGAACGGATATGATTTTACTCTTTTACTCAAAATCATCTTTTCACACAGAATTTCTATTTTGTCTTACATTTGAATTCAAATCTACCTCACTGGCATACAGGTATGGGCATAACATCCGCCACTAAGACCAGTTCAAAACACCCATCAGCAACTATTACTCTTTTAAAGTGGCACTCATTAAAAATAAATAAATAAATAAATAAAAAACTTTCGTTGTGCAAGTAACCTAGAGTTAAACATTAGAGCCTTAGCATTTTTAATCCGTTCAGTCGAACTTTCAGTTTAGCTTAGCATAAATTTTTAAATGGGATTAGACCATTAGCATCTCACAAAAAAAAAAAGATATTTGATCATTTAAAGCGTGTCTCTTCTTTAGTTGTTTGTACATCCCGTAGTAAGACCGACGGAAAATGAAAAGTTGCAATTTTCTAGATCGATATATGACTAGGATCTATACCCTCATTCTTGCATAATAATCAAGAAACTTTGCTGCTGTACCATGGCTGCAGCAGGTGCAATGATATTAGACACCACTGTTAAGTAGCTGGAAGCTATTTTTAGGGCATTTTTAAAAAAAATTCTATTGGTCTTAGTCCACAATGTAGCTACAAAATAAACTCTTAAATTTTTTGGATGCTAATGGTCTAATCCAATTTAATGATTTATGCTAAGCTAAGATAAATATGGAGATCATGGAATGGATTAAAAAAATAGTATAACTCAACAGTTTAACTCTAGGGCAGTTGTAAAAGGAGCCTATTTCCAAAAAAGCGGTTTCCTTTAATTGTTGATGTTTTTTTTATGGAGTCCTTTGTATGCAAAGCAAACTCCATTACCGTCTGAATTGAAAACGCTTGATCCTGAAAGCAGAAACAAATGTAATTTATGTTTTTGAAATGCTGTTTATCCATCATGTTTCCACATAATTGTATTGAGTGCAGAATCCTAACTGTCCATTTGTTATTTGTTTATAACAGTCTGTGAGTCTCTCTATGAATGTCGGCACTTCATGAGTGATAACAAAAATATGGATTTGAAGCAAATGACCGAGCGTTTATTTTCATTGTCTATTCAGTGTGAGTCCAATTCAAACATGCTGTTACTGCAAAAGTCATTAAATATACTAAAAGCTCTGGAGAAGCAGAAATTACACAATAAAGAAAATATGCGTGGGGAAATGTGTCATTTTGTTTCACATGGTTTTGTTCAGTGTTTTGGTTTAGCGAAAGAGATTACACACTGTATAAAGGGCCTTAGTGAGCAATATGAGGAAAGAAAATGACTAATAATGACATTCAGATATGAAGCTTAATGTTTGGAATAGTTACTGTTGTCAGCATTTGAGGGATGGATATTTTATGGCACATTATGAGCATAGAGCGTAGGTGCGTTTCCATAAAACTCACAATTATGCAGGATTGTGACAAATGTCTGGTCAAATGCGTCAGCAGCATCAGTTTACAATAATCTAAAGTGTGATTATGAATATGGTCATAAAACAGGAATTTAATGTACTATGTGTAATGTCAGAATTTTATATTAATAGATAAATAATTATAACTAGATGTGTCCAGTTATAATTAAGTCACTTACTGTAGATGTGGGCTTCTGTTTGTGCATATTATGAAGTTAAGTTATAAATTATGTCTTTGCAGATGTGTATCAATGAATTGGAGATAGTTAATACGGATACTTCAATATAATAATAATAATAATTAATAATAATAATAATTAATAATAATAATAATTAATAATTAATAATTAATAATTAATAATAATAATAATAATAATAATAATAATAATAATAATAATAATAATAATAATAATAATAATAATGGTGCCACGGTGGCATAGTGAGTAGCACGTTTGCCTCATAGCAAGAAGGTCGCTGGTTCGAGCCCCGGCTGGGTCAGTTGGCATTTCTGTGTGGAGTTTGCATGTTCTCCCCATGTTGGTGTGGGTTTTGTAACATGAAGTGATGCTGAGAACAGAGGTGCGGACCCAAATGCAGGTTTATTAAGACTAGTCAGGCAAGCAACGGTCAACACAGGGGCAAACAGATGTTAAAATACAGAAGGCAAGCCAAGGAACTGCGCTGTAATATTCAATGGTGAATTTGGTAGGCTAAATTGTCTGTAGTGTATGAGTGTGTATGGATGTTTCCCAGAGATGGGTTGCAGCTGGAAGAGCATCCGCTGCGTAAAACATATGGTGGGTAAGTTGGTGGTTCATTCTGCTGTGGTGACCCGAGATTAATAAAGGGACTAAGCCGACAAGAAAAATAATGAATGAATAATAATAATAAAAAAAATAATAAAATAATGGTAATAAATGGCTTATTACATATTTTTTGGATTAATCACACAAATTTCCTTCAATGTTTTAAAAGGACTAAAATATAAAAATTTAAAGGGAGATAAATGATATAAATTAATTAGACTAGCCTTTTCATTCCTAAAATTAAATAAAACCAATAAAACTTTCCAGAAAAAATACAAAGAAAAAGGTAATCAAGAAAATCATAAATAATGGATTTTAATGAATAATGATTTAATGAATTTATGTTCCTGTTTTGAATAAATAATATGTGTTCCTGTAAATGGGAATTAATAATATTAATAGTACAAAAAAAAATATTAAAAGGAATAATCAAAATCTTCGTCACTACAACAAAATTTTAAGGGGGAAAGCCTATTTCATAATGTTCCTAAACATGCAAGTATGTAAGTTGTAAACTTTGTATAAATGCAAAAATGTAACAATTAAAGGTGCAGTAGGTGATCTGCCAAAATGCTAACTGGTTAGCATAATATCTTTAAAACACAGACCCTCCCCTGCTGTCCAAAGCCACGCCTCCTGACACACACAAATGTGTATGGTAAAGATGACAGCAGACAACTCACTAGTTCATGTCATTCGCCAGCTAGAAATGCAGTTAGTGCTTGGCCGGCAGCGTGCAGGAGTTACTTATTACTAAACCATACTTGCCTGCTACTTCAGACCGAATAAAATGAACCAATGCGAATATAAAACCATCTTCAGCTTAGTAAAGCAGGATAGGTGGAATCACACAATTTACTAATGTTTTGTTGTTAAACTAAATAAAAATAAACATTATCAATGCTGTAAAAGGTCCCTATGAACTGAAAATAGTCACATCAATATTTCGCCAATTTCAGAGGCTGAACAACACTTCTGTGCATATAACCCATTCGTAAAACAGAACAATCTACATTAGCTCTGCGTGATTGAAACATAACATCACCTGTCTAAAAGAAATACTTCAGCCATGGTGCCGTCTGTAACATGGGGATGTGACACTGACAACTGAGGTGTAGATCCAAATGCAGGTTTATTAGAGATGTCAGGTAAGCAGTGGTCAACAGGAGTAAACAGATTCATAAAGGGAGTCCAGAAACGTGGTTGAGAACAGGGTAGGAGTCAAAAGGCTGGCGGCAGGCAGGGATAAACAGGTCAGCAAGGCGAAGGTAGCAACACGGGAAAACAAGACCAAGGAAACGCGTTGTAATGTCACATGAAGCAACAGTGAGTGTTTCTGTGTGGTTTTAATAGTGTGTGTAATCAGTTCTTGACGATCCTCAGGTGGTGTGTGTGCAATCAGTGGTGACTTGGAGCAGGTGTGTGTGTGTGTGTTGCATGCGTGGAGATGTAATCCATAAACATGGCGGATTTGTAGTTTTTGTGTGATATGTGTGTGTACCAGCGATCTCTGGATGTTAGATCGCTGGTGATCGTGACACCGTCCTTCCTCCAGCGTGCAAAAGTAACTCCAATTTTGATACAGGATTTTTAAAAGTTTTGATTCAGCATTTGATTTTTACAGCGATTGTGATTGTCTTGTGTGCACATGATGGCGGATCTGCGAGAACAGATGTGCTGTGGTACGTTGCTGACACAGTTTGGGCTACTTATCAGAATTATGGGAATTATTGCCCTGAAAATATTTAATTGAATGACATTTTTTAGTCTTATGGCTCACCCAGAATATAAAAATACACATAAATACAGTTAGATAATTTACTTTAATCATTACTATTGGAATGTGAAGAGACTTTCAACCAGCACAACAAAACATGTTTCTGAAGACAATCACCTACTGCAGCTTTAAAGTCCAGAAAATTTAAAAGAGGAAAAACAATAATAATAAAAACAAATACAAAACTATTTCCATCTTGTTCTGTCAGGTCTGTCCCAGAATGGTGAGGAAGCCACCACCGGCTGCTTTAATGAGGGAGTGTGATATTTGATGTCACCTGAGAGACTCCTCTATGGAAATGAGCGCAGATATCAAGCCCTAAACTCATCTTCTTTTAGCTTCTTTGACCTCTGTCTTTGACTTGTTTTTATCATCCTCCTCCCATTTTGTGCTACGTGACAATTTGCCAGAGCTTCAGTCCTCTTCTTCAAGGCTGTGGGTTTATATCCGTCATCTGGATCTGCCTATATCACCCTGACATTCAAATGCCAGAGTCGTTCATTTCCATAGACTGCAGCACCGCTGTCCTTCTGGCCTTCACAAACTGGTGATAAGACATAAAGCAGTGGGGGAAGTGGGAAACTACAGCAAGACAGGCTTTAAATGAACAAGGTATGAAGCCTGAAACACTGAAAAAAGTATTAATAAATATATTTAACTAAAACACCTGGAGATCAAAGTAAAGCTATCAATCCAACATATCTTACTTAATAAATATTTTCAAATATAAATTATTATTATTATAAAATTATATTATAAACGATTTTATTATGTAAATATTAAAATTATTTACACAGGCCTGTAGAATGCTTGATTGTGATTGGCTGATGAACACTGTATAGTCTGCATAAAATATAAATTTACAGTTTATCTTTTTTAGCAGTGTCTCTCTCTCTCTCTTTATATATATATCTAGGGTGTCTCTGTGGCGCAGTGGGTAGCACAATCACCTCACAGCAAGAAGATAGCTGGTCCGAGCCTTGTCTGGGTCAGTTGGCATTGCTGTGTGGAGTCTGCATGTTCTCCCCGTGTTCGCGTGGGTTTTGTAACACGAAGTGACGCTGAGAACAGGGTGCGATCCAAATGCAGGTTTATTAAGACTAGTCAGGAAAGCAACGATCAACACGGGCAAACAGATGTATAGAGGCAAAGCCAAAGACGTGGTCATAAAACAGGCAGATGGTCAAAAGGCAAACCGCAGACATAAACTAACAAACAAAGCTATGGTCAAAACAGAGAAGGTAAGGCAAAGGAAAACATGTCTTAAACAGTTAAACAAGACTCAGCAATGAGTGTCTCAAAGTAAGCCACATATATATATATATATATATATATATATATATATACACTCTAAAAAACGCTGGGTTGGTTTTTTAACCCAAATGCTGGGTTGAGACTGCTAGGTAACAAAATTGGGTTGAAAATCGGTCGTCATCAACAACCCAGAAGCAGTGCTGGGTTGTAGATGAAGACCGATTTTCAACCCAGCAGTGCTGGGTTGGGAACGCGGACGTGAAAGAGAGCACGCACGTCCTCTCCACCGCAAAGAAATCAGCGTAAGAAACCGCCATTTTCTTTGCGCAGTCTTTAGAATCAGAATCAGAATCAGAATCAGTTTTATTGCCAAGTGTGCTTCACACACACAAGGAATTTGCTTTGGCTACAGAAGCTTCCAGTGTACATAAAGTGACAAGTGACAACACAAAATAAATATTATAAAAGACAATAGACATTAAACAGAGATGCAGTCCAACGATCTGGATGTTGAAATGTATGTACAGATTTGTTATAAAATATACAGGTTATAAGGTGCTGTGTGCAAAAGAGTAAGTATTGCATTATATATTGTTATAAGGTGCTGTGTACAAATGCGTAAGGAAAATATTGCATTGCATATTATTATTAGGTGCTGTGTACAAGTGCGTGTGAGAAAGTATTGCACATTTACTGCACAATAGAAGAAATATTAACTGTTCATGAGGTAGATGGCCTGAGGAAAGAAACTATTCCTGTGTCTGGCAGTTTTTGTGCTCGGTGTTCTGTAGCGCCGGCCAGACGGTAACAGTTCAAACAGGAAGTGTGCTGGGTGCGAGGCGTCCAGGGTGATTTTGCGAGCCCTTTTACTCACTGTGGAAGAGTACAGTTCTTGAAGTGTAGGAAGGGTAGTGCCGGTGATTCGTTCAGCAGTCCGGACTATTCGCTGTAGTCTACGGAGGTCAGATTTGGCTGCTGAGGCGAACCAGACGGTGATTGAAGTGCAGAGGATGGACTGGATGACAGCTGAGTAAAACTGCACGAGCAGCTCCTGTGGCAGGTTGAACTTCCTCAGCTGACGGAGGAAGTACAGTCTCTGCTGGGCTTTCTTCACAATAGAGTCTATGTGAGTGTCCCACTTCAGATCCTGAGAGATGGTGGTGCCCAGGAACCTGAATGACTCCACTGCAGCCACAGTGCTGTTCATGATGGTGAGCGGGGGGGGTGCAGGGGGGTTTCTCCTGAAGTCCACTATCATCTCCACCGTTTTGAGCGTGTTCAGCTCCAGATTGTTGTATCTGCACCATAAAGCTAGCCGCTCCACCTCCTGTCTGTATGCAGACTCGTCACCGTTCCGGATGAGGCCGATAACAGTAGTGTCATCCGCAAACTTCAGGAGCTTGACGGAGGGGTCTTTTGCGGTGCAGTCGTTGGTGTACAGGGAGAAGAGCAGTGGGGAGAGAACACATCCTTGGGGGGCACCAGTACTGATGGTGCGGCTGTCAGACATGATTTTGCCCATTCTGACTAGCTGTTGTCTATCTGTCAGAAAGCTGGTGATCCACTGACAGACAGAGCTAGGAACAGAGAGCTGGGTCAGTTTGTGCTCGAGCAGTGATGGGATGATGGTGTTAAAGGCAGAACTGAAGTCCACAAACAGAATCCTTGCATAGTTCCCTGGTTTGTCCAGATGTTGTAGGGTATAATGCAGTCCCATGTTGACTGCATCATCCACAGACCGGTTTGCTCTGTAGGCAAACTGCGGGGGGTCCAGCAGAGGTCCGGTGATGTCTTTCAGATATGCTAGAACCAGTCTTTCAAATGACTTCATGACCACAGATGTTAAGGCGACAGGTCTGTAGTCGTTGAGTCCGGTGATCTTTTGTTTCTTCTGGATTGGGATGATGGTGGAGCGTTTGAAGCAGGATGGAACTATGCGCTGTTCCAATGATCTGTTGAAGATCTGCGAGAAGATGGGGGCCAGCTGGTCAGCACAGGTTCTCAGACAGGCTGGTGAGACACCGTCTGGGCCTGGCGCTTTCCTTCTCTTCTGCTTACTGAAGACCTGACGCACATTATCCTCACTGATCTGAAGATCAGGGTGGGAGAGGGAGATGTCTGTAGGTGTTGATGGCTGTGTATAAAGATGGTCAGGGCGGTTTTGGCTGGAGGTGGCTAGAGGTGTTGATGGCTGTGTAGAGGGTGTCTGGTCGAAGGTGTCAAATCTGCAGTAGAACGTGTTCAGGTCGTTAGCGAGAAGTTTACTGCCATCGATACTGGGGGGAGATGCTTTGTAATTCGTGATGGTTCGCAAACCAGTCCACACTGATGCAGGGTCGTTAGCAGAAAACTGTTTTTCCAGCTTTTTTGCATAGTTCTTTTTAGCCAGACCAATCTCCTTTGTTAAAGTGTTCCTGGTCTTGTTGTAGAGAATCCTGTCCCCACTCCTGTAGGCATCCTCTTTGACCTGACGAAGCTGTATAAGTTTTGGTGTGAACCATGGTTTATCGTTGTTAAATGATAAGTAGGTCCTGGTAGGGATGCATAACTCCTCACAGAAACTAATGTATGATGTTACGGTCTCTGTGAGCTCATCCAGGTCAGTGGCTGCAGCTTCAAAAACACTCCAGTCAGTGCATTCAAAACAAGCTTGTAAGACCTGCTCTGTGTCGTTGGTCCATCTCTTAACAGTCCTTAATACTGGCTTAGTAGTTTTAAGTTTTTGCCTGTAAGTTGGTATAAGATGAACCAGGCAGTGATCAGAGAGTCCTAGAGCTGCTCTGGCCACGGAGCGATATGCATCTTTTATTGTTGTGTAGCAATGGTCCAGAATGTTATTGTCTCTGGTAGGGCATGTAATGTGCTGTCTGAATTTGGGCAGCTCATGTGTGAGTTTTGCCTGGTTAAAGTCCCCAAGAATGATAAAAACAGAGTCTGGGTGTTTTTGTTCTGTCTCTGTGATTAGATCAGCCAGCAGTGAAAGAGCAGTACTCACGGTCGCGTGCGGTGGGATGTAAACACTGGTCAGGATAAACGAGGAAAACTCCCGCGGCGAGTAGAACGGCTTGCAGTTAATGAGAAGCACTTCGACGTCAGGACAGCACATCTTCTTTAACACAGTTACATCCGTACACCACCTCCTGTTGATGTAAAAGCATGTCCCTCCACCGCGCGTTTTCCCCGTTGCCTCCGTGTCGCGATCTGCTCTGTACAGCTGGAAGTCCGGTAGTTGTAGTGCGTTGTCCGGAATGGCTTCGTTAAGCCAGGTTTCTGTGAAGCACAGCGCAGCAGAGTTGTTAAAGTCCTTGTTTATGCGTGTGAGCAGAAGTAATTCCTCCATTTTGTTAGGTAGAGAGCGTAGATTCGCGAGATGAATGCTAGGAAGCGGCATTCTGAAACCGCGCAGTCTGTTTTTGATGAGCGCGCCGGCTCGCTTTCCCCGCCTGCGCGTCTTGTAGCGTCTCCATAGAGACGCCGCGCCGCCGAGGACAACGCTCTGCAAAACGCCGGAGAAGTCAAGAACCGGCTGGTGATCAATTGGTGTGCACTGCAGAATGTTCAGCAGCTCATCCCTGGTATAACTGATCATGTTGGATGAACACAAAACAGGAAAAACAAACAAAAACATCGCAACAGCTGGGGAGCTTCGCACCGAGGCTGCCATTCTCGGCGCCTTCCGCGCCGAGAATGGGAAGGCGCCGAGAATGGGAAGGCGCTTTAGAGGGAAGCGACTGAAATTCTGTCTGAGAAGTAAGTTATTTGGTCTGTATTTAACAATTTTCATAAGAAATAACACGTTTAGTTTACTGTATGATGTGTTTAAAGGGTCCTTTTTAAACCTAACGACTAAGCGACGGCCGAGCTTCGCCTCACGGCCGGTGTTCTGACGATATGTTCTACCTCCGCCTCAACGGCCGACCTGTTTCTCCGACTCACGGCCGGACCTGTTTCTCCGCCTAACGG
>CAIGQQ010020259.1:0-10296 GCA_903798035.1 Danio albolineatus
TCCAGCCACAACCCATCTCTGGGAAACACATCCATACATTCCCATTCACACACATACACTATGGACAATTTAGCTTACCCAATTCACCTGTACCGCATGTCTTTGGACTGTGGGGGAAACCGGAGCACCCGGAGGAAACCCACGCAACCACGGGGAGAACATGCAAACTCCACACAGAAATGCCAACTGGCCCAACCGGGACCTGCCCCAACCGGGGATCGAACCAGCGACCTTCTTGCTGTGAGGCGAACGTGCTACTCACGCGCCACCGTGGCGCCTTAGCCAGACATTTAAAAAGAATATGTTTTAGAGCAGTAAACACAATACCTCCATACTGTGATATTTTTATCCAAGGTTATCATACGGTCAGAATCTTATACAGACCCATGTCTAATTGGGA
This sequence comes from Danio albolineatus, assembly GCA_903798035.1. NCBI lineage: Eukaryota > Metazoa > Chordata > Actinopteri > Cypriniformes > Danionidae > Danio > Danio albolineatus. Next base: position 401 of record CAIGQQ010020259.1, read on the forward strand.
GTAGAAAGAGGGTTAGGATCGGCAAAAGACCTCGAGCAGGGAATTGAACTCGGGTCACCTTGAGCACGTCTGTGCTATATGTCGACGCACAGTACCACCAGGTGCTGACAATCATCCTTATTGTCACGTGACTCTTCAGAAATAATCTCAGTTGCATAATTTCTTTATTATATATTTTTCTTTAGCTGACTGAAGATTTCTTATTTACATAAATCAGTCATTTTCTTAAAGATTATTTAATTAAAGCTCAAAAGAAATGCTTTTCTCATCACTTCAAACCCATGCTGTCTTGCTGAAAGATTATTAATTTCTTTCAAAAATAGATTTTTTGTTAATGATAGTCTATTATGTCAGTATTTTGTTTTGTCTGGTCCCTCTTTGTCTGTCTCTGTCTTTCCATTTCTCTGTCAGCAGTTTCTAGTACTGTTCCTCATGAGGTGATGGAGTCTGGCTGTGTGAGGGTGGGACTGACTGTCAACTACACACACCCTACCAGTGTGTTTGTGTATACGTGTGTGTGTGTGAGAGAGAGAGAGAGCTCAACCTAAGCAGCAGAAACCCTCTTCAGGGAGTCGTGAGAAAGAAAGCTTGGCCTCGCACACACACACTGCTGCTCTGTTGCTCTTTAATGTCTTCAGAATGTCTTCGTACATGTTTGTCAGCTCTCTGGTGAGCTATTGTCCCGCTCACACACAGATTTATAAACCCGATCACTTTCTCCGCTCGGATCTCTCCTACTTTTTCACTCCCTCACTCTCTCGCTTTCTCACTGGATGCCAGTGTGAGGTAAATATGCAATATTTTACCCTCATTTTAGTCATTAACTCCTGGAATGTGTTTTCTTGAGCCCTGCTGGGGTTTGTTCAACAGAGCAGCATGAGCTATTAGCCATTAACAAACACACACACACACACACACACACACCTCGACCTGCTCTTTCGAGAGGATCGGTCACTCTGGAAACTTGGGCTTTGCAGTGAATAGAAAGTTTAGGGCATATGGGAAGGAATTTAATCTCGCACATTCCTCTGGATCTGTGTGCTTGAGCGTCTGAGGTCTTTTAAGGTTTCTGGTTAGAGCGGTTTATTGTATATTTTTAGGAGTTTAGTGCTTTGAAAACATTTACAGAGCAAGTACCTGATCTTATTCTAGATAATTCTGCAGTGGAAAAGAGAGAGACATTATTTCCGTCCTCATTCATCTTGTCTGTGAAGCTCAGACAGCTAAGAAATCGCTTGTTTTTAAAATCAGTTAAAAAATGTTGGACTGATTTTGAATTGGCAGCAACAAAAATAAATAAATAAAAATAAATAAAAAATAAATAAAAACACAAATAAATAATAATAATAATGATAAATAATAAAAAAATACTAATAATAAAAATTAATAATAATCATATTTTTTTTCAGTAGTCTGTACTGAAAAAAAAGAAAAGAAAAGAAAGAAAAAACACAAGATCTAATGTTTACAGCCGTAATCCAAGCCACATCTGTACATGGTTTGAAATCAGATTAGAATCTGATTTTGGATGATCTGAATCAGATCGGATATCATGTTTTTTTCCTTGTCCAGCATCAAGTCCACATTCAACATGAAATATTGTTCCAAAGTCAGGAGACCAGTTATGAAACTCTGTAGTTTGTTTTTTGATTGATTGCTTCTTTCTTTCTTTCTTTCTTTCTTTCTTTCTTTCTTTCTTTCTTTCTTGGCATATAATCAGAAAATCACTATTGAAAACTATGTACTGTAAATAACGTAAGAGGTGCTGCTTGTGACACGTATATTCTTAGCCAGTCATGTGTGCAGAGAGGGAGGAGCTATCAGTGTAACAAAAAGAGAAACATGCAAAATTACATTTTTCATTCATTCATTCATTTATTCATTCATTCATTTTCTTTTCAGCTTAGTCCCTTTATTAATCTGGGGTCGCCACAGCGGATTGAACCACCGATTTATCCAGCATATGTTTTACGCAGTGGATGCCTTTCCAGCTGCAACCCATCTCTGGGAAAGACCCATATCTACTCATTCACACATACACATCTAACAATTTAGCTTACCCAACTCCCCTGTACCACATATCTTAAGACTTATGGGAGCACCCGGAGGTAACCCACGCCAACACGAGGAGAACATGCAAACTCCACACAGAAATTCCAACTGACCCAGCCGAGACTTGACCCAGCGATCAGTCAGTCAGTCAGTCAGGATGTCACCTTAAAGGGTTAAACAAATAATGCACAGCACTACTACAATTACAGAAAAGTTCTCTCTGTTATGATTCACTTACCTTTTAATACATTTTGGTGCGTTTATAACACACTATCAAAAAATACAAAAACAATGACTAAATGTTTTGAATGAGAATTTTGGTGTGGTGTCCTGCCATGGAAGAATGAATGTAGCGGAAACCATGATATATATATTACTGTTTTTGCTGTGTTTTTATGAAATGTGTAATGCAGGCTTGGTCAGACACGTTTGTTCCTATGTTCTGTTGTTCTTGCGTTGAGCATAAATGTTTTGTTAGTTTAAGTTTAAGCAAAAAAGTATCTAAGAATGTTTGGTGTTCAACATACTGTTTAAGATATTCATGTTATGCATTGTAAAGAAAAAAAATCAGAGTGTAAATGTTCAAATGAACACTGTATCAATAGTGTATTGTATCAATAGTGTCTCTTGCAGCAACATTCCCTGTTACAATATTTAACCTGGAAGCAGTCCGATCTTACTTTGGATGCATCTGTGAGCAGATGTCTGCACTAGCTGTGATTGTGGCTCTCTTAGGATGTGAATTCTGGCCCGGACCGTTTGCGAACAGGAAGAGAGGGACACACACAGGCCATGAGTTTAACAGCGTTTTCAACTCCCTTTACACTGCCTGCCTTATGGAGTATATAAAGTGTGTGTTGGATGCTCCACTTGACTTCCCAATGTGAATAACTCTGCACTCGGCAGGTTTGCCAGACTCAAAGACCCTTAATCTTAATCCTGAGCAGTGGTGGATGAAGCACACAAATCAAGCACTCAGCTACAAATACAGATACCAAAAATAAAACACTTGAGTAAAAGTATTAAGTGGTGCTCTAGTCAAAATGCAAACATACTTAACTTTTTATTTTTGGGAGAACGCTCCTATTAAAAGTCATTTTAAATTTTTTAGGGCTGTCAATTGATTAAAAAAATTAACTAATTAATCACACTTTTGTCTGTGATTAATCATGATTAATCACGAAAAGCCGTATTTATTACAGAAATAAAAACACAGGCATGTAAGTGCCATTTGAATTTTAAAACAATCAATGCCAATAACAAACTTAATTATTTCCATGTTGAATTCTAAGTGAACTACAAAAAAAATCCAAAATACAGGCACTGCAAATATGGAAACTGAAAAAAAAAGTAAAGTATTGAATACAAACAATTGTATTCGTTGTAAAGTTGTTTTACGAGTTGAGAACATTAATTATAAAGTAGAAACAATTTTGCTTAGTCCTCCTTAACATTAGCCAGTTGCTAAGACAGTCCAGTCTGTTGACATTATCGGGTGACAACACACACGCACGCACACGCACACACACACACTCAGACAGAGAGAGAGCGCGCAGTACAGCGCACTCCCTTCAAATCATCACCACGCACGACTACGGTTCTTAAAGTATGGCTGTGTCTCTCAAGCAAGGATTCTGCTACAGCAACGCGAAGCAGACACTTTACAAAAGTTGCATGTTGGGGGGAAACACGTCAAACTTAATGAAACATTTGAGGGTGCTTGGAATCAACTTAGAGAGGAATGGGCTGTCTTTAACAGCTTGTGACATCATCTGGCACTTTCACTGAGTACATTTACATGGATCCATATTATCCATATTATCCATATTATCCTTTATCCATATTCCTTTGCTCATTAAACACACGCAGGGCCGGAGCAAGCTGAACTGGTGCTCTAGGTGAACGGTGATCACGCCGCCCTCAACTCGAAAGTGAAAAAGAAAGTGACCGGTTCGCGGATGAACGTGAGGACCGGGAGGGAGGGGGTAGGTGTCGCAGATTAAAGTGAGGACCGGGGGGTTCGCTCACTATTCTGCCATCCTTGTCGGCCGCCTAGGTCGCCTCTATGGACGCGCTGGCCCTGAACACACGTCAGCCACAATGAAAATAAAAAAAAACTGCCACTGCGTTAAATGCGTTAATTTTTTTAATCTTTCAAATTAATCGGCGTGCGTTAACGCGCTAATTTTGACAGCCCTAAAATTTTTGCATGAATTATCCCTTTAAAGTAATGCATTAACGGTACTTATTGACGACCATACCTGTCAATTTTTCTGCAAATTGTTGCCTGTGCACACTGCAAATTTTAGATAGTAGATTTAACTACCTTAGAGTTAAAATTGACACTTTCTCATAGTTTATATGGTTTATATGGGAACCACTACAAAAGTGTTGAAATAACACTTTTGAAACAGTTAACATTATTAACACTCAGAGAGCAAACACTTATAGTGTAAAATATTAACACCAGAAAGGATTTTCTGAACACCAGTCAATGTTATGTTTTAACACTCCTAGGTCAATTTCCGGATGTAGTAGTCAACACTATATTAGCGTTAGTTGCATGTAACTCTGTACAACAAGGAGGCAAATCAGCTTCCAACACTGAGAGGGTTATTTTATCTTTATCTAACTCTAGAATTCCAACACTTTACTCTGAATTACCTCAACACTAGAAATTTTTCACTTATGAATTTGCTGTGCAGAGAAAATAATAAGATGACAAATTATGAATTAAGAAGAGATAATTATTGTACCAAAACAAAAGAAAAAGAACTCTAATGGCATTGAAGGTTTTGATGTTGAATGTGGAACATGCTTTGAGTTCTGAAAACGTGAGATGCAATGCATTTTTGTTGACAAAACTCACTGCACTGTGCTTTTTATGATGCTAGGCAACAACTGTGTCGACGAATTCAATGCTCAGGCACTTTTTCTACACAGAGTTGATTTTTCCAAATACAGATAAACATAAACAGCTTGCTAAACACTTGATTCCAAAAGAAAATAATTTTAAAAAGGCGTCTCTCACCCCAAAAAACACATTTGTTGTGATTCGGCCTGAACAGCCATTGATCATTCACAGGAAACATATCTGACTGCTCTCTAAAGATGCAGTCACAATTGCCATGCCACCAAACACAAGTTCATTCATTCATTCATTCATTTTCTTTTCGGCTTAGTCCCTTTATTAATCTGTGGTCGCCACAGCGGAATGAACCGCCAACTTATCCAGCATTTGTTTTAGGCAGCGGGTGCCCTTCCAGCCGCAACCCATCTCTGGGAAACATCCATACATTTTTATTCACACACACACACTACGGACAATTTAGCTTACCCAATTCACCTGTACCGCATGTCTTTGGACTGTGGGGGAAACCGGAGCACCCAGAGGAAACCCACGCGAACACGGGGAGAACATGCAAACTCCACACAGAAATGCCAACTGACCCACAAACACAAGTTGAGACACAGTTATTATAGTTTATATAGCGATATGTATAGTTACCTTTCATTCACCCTGTAGATAACATATCTAATTAGATGTGTATAAGGCCCTGGGTGTACATAATTACTATGTACATGTAGTATGTTCTCTAATTTTTTTTTGAATTTCGTACATTTAGACAAAATTTTAGTACAAAAGTTTTGATGAATTATGATTTCTTTGTGAAATCATGCATTGTGCTTATGTATGTTTAGTGATTGAGACTGAAATCTTCGTCCTACACTGTAAAATATTATATGGTCAGTAAGTCCTGACAGCATGTTTTTATGTTAATTATAACTTATTAAACTAAGTTATTCTTGTTTATAATTTATTATTTTTGTTATTTGTATACATCCAGAGTCAGAGAATAACATCATTTTAGTTCTCTGTATGTCTGTACATGTCGCAGAACTGGCAATAAAGCTGACTTTGACTTATATTACAAGCTGTTTTAAGTCAGTTTAATGTTATTAAAGTTAAAATGACTTGTACGATTCAACAGATTAAACTTTAAAATCAAATTTTAAGTTTAAGGCAACCGTGTAATTTTTTTTCACCTTTATTGGATAGGACAGTAGATAGAATTAACAGGGGAGCATGGGAAACAGAGAGAGGGGTAGGATCGGCATAGGACCGCGAGGCAGAATCGAACTCAGGTCGCTGTGAGCACCGGAGTGCATGTGTCGACGCACTAACCACTACACCACTGGCGCCGACTCAACTGTGTAATTTTTTTATAGTGAAGGCGATTCATGATGCAAGTCAATGCTTACTGACACGTTGAGTAAAAGAAAAAGTCGCCTACATCTTAGATGGCATGAACATGAGTAAATTAACAGCTTATTTAATTACCTTTTTTAGGTGAACTATTCCATTGTCCAGCGATTGCCATACACACTTGACAGATAATTGACTTGCCTTTCAGTTTGTGAAAAAGTTTAAACCAATTTAATGAATCTTAATCTGTTGTGTCAAGTCAACCTTGGCAGTTCTAGCTTCAGTAATGTGTTGTTTTGTTTGTCATTCACAGAAGTAAGTGAGACCAAGAGAACTGGGCCATCAGCCAGTTAATAAACTGTAACCATGGTCACTGCAGTCTTTCATTCTTTAATTAATTCTTTATAGTGTGTATAATTAGAGAGCTTTTGAGGGAAATGAGTCCAGAGCGCTCTCTGTTTAATGCGCTTTAGACTCTGTCCGCATTGGTTGAGCTCTGGTTTGCTGACTCAGTCACGACACTGCCAGCCAGTCCATTAACACATGCATATGTAATTAAATTATTCGTTTGACTACTTTGCATGATTGCAAGCTTAATTGGTCTATAAGGGCTTTGATCAAAAATACTCGTTTCGGAGACTTGTTTATAAGCAGCGGTTGACTTTTATTGGACCTAATGGACTATAGAAAGTGCAGATGAAGGGGATAGGTCTGGATAAAACTCGATTTGCTGTTGTGCTATTATTTCTTTCTGGAAAAGGTTAGATTTCTGTTTGGAGGTAAAACTATTCCATTTATTTGGATTAACTCTGAGTGATATTAAAAAGATCATATTTATTTATTTTTTGCAAAGTTTGCAAAGTGCATTCATTATGCAGTTTAAAAGGTTTCTAATTTTGTTTTGGAGGTCTTCTATGATAGGTTTTCTGTAAAACAAATCTGTAATTTTATGGTTTATTTACGGCAGCTAGGGTGCCAGAAAAAAACTTCAAATAATGGCCGTTAAATTACAGAAATATACCGTAAAATAACGAATATTAAAATACAGAAATTTACCAAAAATTTAAAATCATCTTAAAAATGAGGCCTCTGATTGGTGCTTTCGTAGTTATTTTCCCAAGCTTGAGATCAATCAGAAAATTGATTTATTTTTAAAAAGGGTGTCAAGGATTGGAGTGTGGATAGAAATTAAACTTAAAGAAAGGTCATATTTATTTATTTTTTGCAAAGTTTGTAAAATGCATTCATTATGCAGTTTAAAAGGTTTCTAATTTTGTTTTGGAGGTCTTCTATGAAAGGTTTTTATCCATACAAGCAGGGCTGGGCAGTATTTATGATACATGTTTTTCAAATACGTATTTCAAATACAATATAGTATTTTAAAATTTACAATAAAGTATTTTAAAATAGGATATTAAAATACAGAAATTTACCAGAAATTCAAATTTAAGCAGATTTCTGTAATTTAATATCCATAATTTTATGGTATATTTCTGTAATTAAATTATTTTTAAAAAAATTTAATCGTAAAATTATGGATTTTTTTTTTGTGTACGTTTGATAAACATGGCTTAAGATTTTGTATCAAAATACTTTATTGTCTTTTATTTTTGTAGTTTCAAAATACTGTAAAATATTTAGCAAGAAGTCTACAGTAAATGATGATCTTAAAAATGAGGCCTCTGATTGGTGCTTTCGCAGTTATTTTCCAAAGCTTGAGATCAAAACAGAAAATCGATTTATTTTTAAGAAGGGGGTCAATGATGGCACCACCATCTCTCAACAGCGCGATGCCGACAGAACAAACACAAACACAAGTACAAGGGCGTGCGTCCCAAGCACACCCAGACCCCGCGCGCCCACATCAAATGGGAGCGCGCGTGTGCTGAGCATGCCAATGACGGCACCCATACAGAAACACAATGACAGAAGATAAGTGCTTGACCTGAGAAAACTCGAGCCAAGCACCACGAACAGGTTCTGGACTCTGCCACCAAAAGAAGAATTTATAAGACTGGAGTGGCAGAACCCTGACATTTAGGGGTGGGGTTTGGTACCACACCTCCTTTTAAAATGAGTTTTGTACAACTGCACTTGTATAAATTAGCCACTAAACTAACAAAACGTAAAATAGTTACGTTTCCACATGAGATCAGAGTGGCTATCCATGTTAAGTCTTCTATTAAGGTTTGTACGTTGTTTTACACCAAAAAAGAAAGAAATAACAGACTTGATTTGAGTTTCAAATTAACATTTTTTAACATCCTCGGACCATATGTAAATTTGTTATTTTCGCTACATTGAATATTTCTGTATGCATATACTCTTTACTAAAAAAAATATAAACAGTCATATGGTAAAAAAAATGTAACCTTCAGCTCACATTTTACAACAGCGCTTGTTCATCATCTTCCTTTATGTAACCCATTTAATAATAGCATGCATGATCATTAGAGTGTATGTGATTTACATAAAGATGGGTGGAAATGTATTCATATCAGAGGTCAGAATAAGAATACTTATGATTGTCTAACTGATTAAACAATGTAGAAAAGCAATGTTTTGTATAATCAAACATAGGTGTAATAAAACAGCTTACTGGTATCAGTGTCTGCATTTTTAGCAAGTATTATACTGTCATATAATGAGTTTATAATGATATGAATATAAATATAATTGTTTAAACTTTCAGTCTCATATATGCCCTTAAAATGTTGTTTTAAAAAACTGTGTTTTCTTTCCGAAGACAGCTGCTTTCTATCTGGTAATTAGCCATGGCTTTAACAGTCTGATAAAGACAAATTTTTGAAGAAATGTTGTTTATATTAAGCATAAACTTGTTTGGGGACTTTGTGTTCAGGATTCTGTTTAAAATGCAGGAATGTGTCTTGTGCGAGCCACTACTTATTCTTCTCTTTCTGGCTCAGTCCATCACACAGCCTGTAAAAACAAAATGTATGTACTTGGATATACTATATAATGCATAGATTTATGTTGAACAGTTCTCGGTTGTGTGAAATCATAATTGGTTACCCTACAGTTACCTTGGGAATCTGTGTCTGGTAACTACATTCCTTTTTAATTTATTTTTTTACAAAGAGCATAGAATTTCCAGTTTTCCATGCTAGGTTTCTATTACATGTTTCGTTATGCTGGGCCAAAGAGGTGTTTGTGCGCTGAACGAGTGTATTTTAAGTCTATTGATAGTGTGGCAGGGCATGTTCTCAATGCAAGAGGAATATGCACCTACTAATAAAATAGATTAGCAGACAGGAATAGATTCGGCATCATGACTGCACGTTTGAGATGAAGCATTATTAGAAGAATATCTACCTGCAATTTGTTTGCCAAATCTCTATTCTCAACTGGCAGGTCACAACCTCTGGGTCACAGAGATCTTCTAATAATGTCATAGACTGCAGTGGAAGAATACTGGAAGCAAATAATAGTTCCTTGAATGCAAATAATAAACAAGCTCAAGTAGATCTTTAAAGAATGTGTCCTTACAAATTCTGTCTTATAGTGAAACTAATAGGACAATGCAACTCTGATTTCATGGCCTTATTATATACGTTTTGTGTGAATATTGTATATTAGATCTTTGTATATATATATATATATATATATATATATATAT
>CAIGQQ010020265.1:0-21074 GCA_903798035.1 Danio albolineatus
ATATAGTTTTGGCTTCTATGAATGTGTTTATCACATATACATAATAAATATATATAACACACACACATATTATGTCAAAACAAACTTTTATTTTGGATGTGATTAATCACGATTAATTATTGGACAGCCCTAATAAAAATGATTAAAAAATTGCAAGCAAGAATAAATACAATAAAACAAAGTAAAAGAAACAGCGCATTATGGTTTCTGGAGAGTGGAGAATGGAGAGTCAAACAGTATGCAGATACAGAAATTGAATGATGAAATGTAAAATAACTCTGTATTGACCTTATTCTCAGCGTATGAGCGAGCGCAGCCATTGGAATCTTTTTGTCTCAAGACTTCTGGTCTAATTCACTTCCATTCATTTTTAGACATTAAAAACAGCTCGTTTTGCTGCTTGATGTCGCAAACTTATTATATTATTCTATTTTGTCTGTGTAGTCATGCAAACACTTGTTTGTAGAGCGAGTAGTTTGACCACTTTCTGCCGTTTATTATTCCTAGTAATTTCTCCTACAGACGACTGAATCGGAAGTTCTAAAACAATCGCAACAACGAGCACACTTCCGCATTGAAGAATAAGGTCAATACCTCACAAATGAAGAGATTTGACCAGATACTTAGGCCCCGTTTACACTAGTGCGTTTTAGTTTAAAAATGGCGTTTTAGCATGAAAACGATCCGCGTCCACACTAGCGTATCTCAAAAGATCTCCCTCCACCAGAAACGTATATCACGTGACCATTCGCGCACCATTGGCGCACTCTGAGCATGCGCGCTCAAGTATAAACAGGAAGCATGCGTCTCGCTCGGCATCTGGTTATTGTTAGTCAACAAACGCTGGTTGAACGATGAACGCGATGGTAAAGAAAGCAAGAGAGGTCTTTTTGAGGACAGACGACGAGGTCGAGTTGTTACTTAAAGTAATAAATGAATATAAAACATCCATGGCTATCGAAAATACATTGTTTACAGTGAAGGCTGGTCTGCCGTCTGCCGGTGACGTTATAGCCATGTGCGCTTGACAAATAAGGGAAGGATACACAATGACCCAAAGCCCCAATCACGTAGCGGATCTCAGCAGCCACGTCTCTGTTTTCAAAAGTATGCGTTTCCCTCCATCCACACTGAAACGCTGCAGCAGCGTTTTAGAATGGAAACAGCCTCTCCAGCGTTTCTAAAACGCTCCGGTTTCGCACCTCGAAAACTCCGGCGTATGGACGGATGGCGTAACCGTAGCAAAACTTATGCGTTTTAAAACGAAAACGCACTAGTGTAAACAGGGCCTTAGTCTGCTGATGGTAACCGAGTCAGCAGCTGTGTGTCATTACACAAATACGTTAGCATACTGTTTACATTTATGGCATGGACTGCTCGACTGGCTGGAGTGCACATTTGCTTTTAAAAAGACAAAATCACCCTCACTGTTTAATAGACTGCGACCAACTTTTCCACTATGTAAATATTGGTAGGCCTCTGTACTTTTATAAGTCTTCATAAACACCCCATCTACTCCTTGTGACAGGACAAAGTATTTAAAAATATCCCCATAAGTTACCTCTGGCTCATATTGTCTATCCACATTAACGGTAACGATGGATGGGGCAATATGAGACCATCTGATCTTTACAGGGAGGTTTCACTGTACTCCCAGCTCAAAACATTTAATGAACTAGCTTTATATGCCATTTTTCTAAAATGACAGCTCAATATACACTATGTAATGGCTTTCCGAAACAGTCATCTGATGTTCTGTGTCAGCTTACCGGAAGTTGGATGACAAAATGCGGAAGAGCAAAGTATTAAAAGCGGGCGGGGCGGAATAAGGTCAATAGTCTTCACTGTATTAATAATTCAGTAAAATTGTTCTTCATGAAAGTTACAAATGTTGTAGGTTAATGTACCAGAAATGCTTTCAACTCTTTTGAAATGCCTTTAAAACATATTCAAATGACAATGTTTGACTCTTTTATGGTTATTCTTTGCAATGACTCAAGTATTCTCAATTGCTAAATCAACTATAATCCCAAAATAACTATTGGGGACAAACACACTGTGATATCAATGCTGAAACATATTGTATAGCCCTGATTTTAAAATAATATTAATCTCAAAGGTTTCTCCTTTGGCCACATGAAAATGTATTTTGATAGCAGTCTAATTTGACTTGACTAGCTTACATGCACTAGATTCACTAGATGTCACAAACTTTAGTATACATACAGTACATATTCTCATACATTCTCATAACTTTTAAAATTCTTATTTTAGTGCCAGTCAGCAACAGCATATATCTTGCATTATTGCACAACTGTTTATATATTGCTTGTTGCTTCTGCAATGTTTTTTTTTTCTTTTCAAGAACAGACATGAAAAACAGTGAAAGAAAAGCAGCGAGTCATGAATACTGAGAGTTATGAGTAAATGTGTAAAGATGATATTATAATTTGTAGCAGGAAAAAAAATGATTTTATAATAACTTAAAAATACATATAATTAAGTTATTAATTAAGTATTATATATATTATATACGGGGCAGCACGGTGGCTCAGAGGTTAGCACTGTCGCCTCACATGAGGTCGCTGGTTCAAGTCCCAACTGGGTCTGTTGGCATTTCTGTGTGGAGTTTGCATGTTCTCCTTAAGTTCACGTGGGTTTCCTCCGGGTGCTCTGGTTTCCCCCACAGTCCCCCACAGTGTGGTATAGGTAAACTGAATAAACTGAAATGAAAAAGCTTATTGATTGACAGTACAAACACTGTACATCTCTCTATATTTAGGCAAAAATACTGCTTTATTTATTTATTTATTTGTTTATTTTAGTTGTATTTTCTTTCTTTAATTTTACTTTCCAAAATGAATCCTCATTGCATTTAAGTTTAAATTTATAATAAAGCTTGTTAACAAGTTTTTAATGATTATTGAAGAAAGTACAATGCTTTGTTTTGTTTTTACATTTTCATTTACAGGTAGCAGTGTTATTACAGCTAATTATTGGCAGCAGAGTTGCAAACTGCTGTTACACCTAAAAACATGTTCATAATTCCTTAGTGATGTGGTGGCGCTACACACAGCGGTAATGGTCCTTTTGAAGTGTCACCCACTGCAAATTCTCTGTGGTGTATGAGTGTGTGTCAATGAGTGTGTATGGGTTTCAGAATACTGGGTTCTGGTTGAAAGGTCGTCTGCTGTTTAAAAAATATGCTGGAATAGTTGTGGCGACCTCTGAAATAGAGACTAAGCCGAAGGAATATGAATGAATGGATGTATTATACATGTAGTTCTATAATCAAAATTACTTTTTTTAATGTAAGAATTATTCACTATATATAGACTATTCACAGTATATAGCATAATTCTTATCACTATTGTACTGTAGATCGATTATCGGTCTCCGGTAACTATAAACGGGTATCTCAACACTGTGATTAGGTTTTTTAACAACTTAAATATTTATTAGTTTTTTTAACAACTTAAATATTTATTAGTGATGCTAAAAGTCAAATAAAGCAGTGTCTGCGTTGATCATAAGCAAAAGGTCTCACAGACACAGCTAAATCCACGTCATTCAGGAATCGGCTTGTATGGGTTTGAATCAAAACCGCAATCTTCAAGCGATCAATCACCCAACTCCATTGTACTGTGCTGTGTTATGTTGAAAATTCCATCTTTAATGACCAAATTTGTGTTTGTTACAGTAATCTGTTTAAAACCAGCTAGAACAGTGCATATGCATGGAGTGATTGGCAGAGCCTCGTACTTGATTTCATGGCGATCTGCGAAACAGTGGAAATGTATTTTGTTATACATGTGGGATATCATGGCGGTTAGCCGGCTGATTACTCTCGCTGAAATGAAAGCACTTGCTTGATTTCACGGGTGTGGGCCAACAGCAGTGGCTGAATCTTCTAGCAACGGTGGCACTAACACATAGAGAGAGCGAAAGAGAGAGAGAGAAAGAGAGGGCATTAGAGAGAAAGAGAAAAACAAATCACGGGGTGAGCGAAACCACTCCAAGCGTGCCTCATTTCATTATAACCTGTCGCTGATGTACATAAACAGCCAGTCCATGAATATAATATGCACAAAACATGACTTCGGTCACTGAGAATGAAAATTAGGCTTCCATTCCCTTTCTCTCTTTAAAGGACACTGGTGTCATCTGGATGAGAGATCACGTCCTAGTTGCCTGACCTGAATAGCACATATATAGACAATTAGAAGTGCTTGAAAAGATCGGAGGCAGATGAGGCAGAGAAAAAGAGTGGCATAAACGAGTGTGAGTGGATGCCTCTAATAATGGGCTGTGCGTTTCTCCTCCATTAGGCCAGCTCTGCTCAATCGGAGGGCGTGGGGGACGGCAGCGCAGCGTCCACTGAAGTGCTCATCAGTCTTCTGTGATCTAATTAACATGATAAGATACGCCGTCCCACAGCTGCAGCGAAGGTAAACGCAACAACCGGGCAGAAGCGAAACCCTCTAATCACGCCGCTGCTCAAATGTTTGCTATCAGATCCCTGATAAACTTCTCCTACAAGGTATGATGGGGCAATTACAGTCACAACACTTGGCTGAATTAACAAATAATAGGGAAGCAGACATTGATTAGATTAAAATTACCATCTGCTAACAATGAGACAGCGCAGATCGTCTGTAAATTGGAACAAAGGCACATTGCTGAGCTCGGATACATAAATCAAACTATCAATGTAGAATTGTCGCACATATACAGATGCTGTACTTGATGATTTGTGCAGGTGCCTATGGCAAACAAGTAATGTAAGGCATAAAGCGCTCTAAACAATCAAGGATGGCGATCACATGGGTGACCACAAGGAGCCACACCGAACCCTAAGCACTCTGGGAGAGAGAACGTAGGAACTGGGTTGTGTGAAATTACACTTTTCAATCTATCATCTTTCTCCTATCATCACAATCATGCAGTGCACTACTTGGAGAAGAAAAAAAAAATAATAAAAAAACGTGAGGCTGTCTGCAGGTTTCTGCTGTTGTGGTTAGTTTGGGGGCGTAAATGGTTTGACTCAGGAGGTTTTAAAGCTCGGTAATGACAATCCACACCAGAGGAAAGCATTTAGTGCGATTTAAATACGCTCTCCACGGACTGAGCTGTGGCAGAGGTGAAGATTTTTACAGGAGAATTTTCATTTTAACTAAAAGCCGAAGCAAAGAGAGAAAAAAGTGCGAGGCGTCCTTGATCAAAAGTTAAATGTAATGAGATGCAAGGGTGATTTTTTTTTTCACGGAGGTGAAACACATAAAGAGTTCAGATTTATAGGCTTAGTGTGAGCACCATTCCAAAAATAAAAGCAAAAAAAAAAAAAAAAAACTGCCAATCTATTCTTCAATATCAACAATCAATTCAGAGAACAAAGGTGAATCACGGACTGGAAAATCTGGGTAACCTATGACAACCTTGTCTGTCTTTAGTCTGGAAGGAGCAGAGACAAGAAACAGCGTTTTAGTATTCCCTTCGTTCTTTTAAAAATGCTAAATCCTCCTTTTCTTTTCTCTCTGAGGTGCTTTGAGGTTGACCTTGAGGCAGCGAGTCGTATGCGCAGGGAGTGTGAATGTCGCAGTCGTCATGGGGCAGAGGTGTGAAAGAGGAAGGGAGTTCGGCGTGAGGCCTCTCTGATGCTGCATTAGGGATGCAGTTCCACATCCCGCAAAGCCAAAGGGAAATAAAAGGCAGGAAGGCTATTCAACAGCAACCAATTTAGAGGCCTCCAGGAGAGCAGGAGAAGGGGACGAGTCTTAAAACCCCTGCCCCCTCGGAAATCCATTTTGGTGCGGCCATCTAATAAACAATTCCATTACCTGGCTTCCCCAGGTGAAATTAAATGTCATGGTTAAGTGTGACATGGAGAAGGGGGAAATCGGTACAACTCCGCAGAAATTTCATAGCAGTCATTATCTGTGAGGGTCCACATCTAAGCCCAGAGGCGCAGGTGAGGGGTTTTCTCACTTTCTGATTGATAACAAGGTCTCCACTGGTGCTTCATAACTACAAGCAACTGTAAAGTCTCACGGTTGAGTCTGAATATTTTGATCCTTCCGATCCACTGTTAAAGGGCATGCAAGCAGACCGTGGTAAAGACATTGCTGGAGGTCGCAAAGTGTCTACTGTCAGTTGCTAGTAGGCGCTCCTGCCCAACAGGAGAATCTGAAAGAATTAAAGTCACATAAAAGCTAACAAATAAGGATGCTTTAAAAAATAAAAAGTTTAAAGAGTTTAAGTTTGCATTAACAAGTATTACTGGATTTACTTTCTTCATATGCAATCGCCTGACAAAAAAGGAATAATTTCTGGTCAAATCGTCATTGTCGGCATTAGTTTTCTTTTAAAGCCGGATTTTAAACAGCCTTCTCCTTGTCATTGTATATCTGTTGAAGCGAGTCGCACAGAAACCATACGCTTCGCTGTGTGTGAGATGAGTGTGTAGTAACTCGTCAGATGAATTATGACTGACAGCCTCTTTCAAGAGCTGCAGAAATGTGCGCTGAATTAAAAGCATCCAGACACTTACACATCCACACTTTCACAGCCTCAATATTTCCACTAAAATGCTTTCATGTACCTGCTTGAGAAGCGTTAAGACATCAAACCATTCGGAGACAGACGTCGTTGATGTATCACCTATGGTGGACTGAAAGCTTAAAGAGCGTAATCACCTGTACCAGCTGTGAGCTCTGGTTTTCATAGGGCTTCCTTTTACAGACGACCCACTCGATCATGCTGAAAGCTTGTTGTTTGAGTCGAGTTCAGTGGTGTTACGTGACAGCTTGATACTGTAAGTCCAGGCTAAATCAGCGGAGCTCCAAAGGAACTGCAGTGCAGAAGTTGCTGTGATTGATGATGGGCCTCTGGGGCTGACAGACTACAGCCCTCTGGCAAAAACATAGGAACCATCACCAGTTCTCCTCTTCTTATTTCTTCTTTATTTCACACAAAGGGTTGCCTTTGAGCATTCTGTTTTTATTTACTAAAAAAATTATCAGTTAGGGCCTCCCGAAAGACTACGAGAGATCACAGCATTTCCCAAAAACTTGTGATGTGTGACTCTGAAGTCTGCAGGATATCCAAGAGTTCAGTTCATTTCTCCATTCAGTCACGCTGCCGTCCTCTTTCAAAAGCGTCAACACTTACTCTCAACAAGCTTCACTTATCCTTTAAAATCAATCTCCCTTCTTCCTCCGATGGGATGAAATTGGTGTCACAGTGGAGAGGTGTGATTAAGCACTGAACTACTGTGCTTCCACCAAATAAAATCAACCTTTGCATTTCCTAAAAAACAAAAGTGCTAGCAGAACAGCAAAAGAACGGGATTTAAAGGGGTAATTCACCTAAAAAGGAGGGAAATAAAGCCATAATTTGCTTTCCACAGCATTCTGCAATGGCCAGCTTGATGCTGGTTTTTATTCGCTTTCCTTTTGTACTTTAAAAAAGGGGATAGAGCACAGCTAAACACAATGATTAGTAAATTAAGACTAAAGTTTCATATTGGACTGTAAGAGTAACGGTCAAGGAAGCACACAAGTTGTACTGGCAAAACTTTAAAGTTTAAAAGTACAACATCTAACATGTATCCGATGCTGTTTAATTGATAAAAAAAGGTTATGGTTTGAACAACCCTGACCCAAAACAACAGGTTATCGAAGTACATCGTAAGGTGATTTTCTTCTTCAGTATTGTTAGTTGTCTAGTGCAAATGTCTAAAGAGTCTTTAAGATTGACACTTGAAAGCAAAATTAAATATATAGGAGATCTTGGATGTATGGTAAACTGATAAAAAGAAAAATACAACATTTAATGTAGGCGCTTACAAATTCAGCTTTATTTTTTTTACATTCCATTTAGTATTTACCAAAATCTTTGTTTTTCATTTTTATTTATCTGGATTGCATTTTAATGTGCTAATTATATTTTAATAAGCAAAAGCATGCCTAATTAATTGAATTTAGAAAACAACAGTTTGTTTACAAAAATGAGACCCTATGAAATATTGTTTTTCCTTTTCTTCTGAAAATCTGTTATTTTTTTGTTTTGCTTGGTAAATCAAATAAATACACAAAAAAACTATTCTTGAAAAAATAATCTTTTAATAAAATAAAAAATTAATCAAACAATTGTTTTTTGAGAAATTGTTTTTTGCTGCACAAAAAAAAAAACTTAAAAAATAAATTACATTAACAGCCACATCATATGGCACAATAGTGTTGCAATAGTACATTATAGTTGACAATATACGTTTCTGTCACAATTAAGAAAGACTTTTATTTTGGCAGGGTGCCATGGAGACCTTTAATATTCTATGTGTATAAGATTTGATCATGAGCACCTCTAAAGAAGTTGATAATTGTTCATGTCCATTTAATGAGACAATAGATGATGGGGAAAAAAAATAATAATAGAAATAAAAATCACACGCGTCACGCATGCAAGTTTATGGGTGTTACAGATAAACCCAGATTGCCTATAAAGCAGCACACTTCAATACTTCAGTACTAAATGTGAATATAAAGAAAAGGCAACTGGATTTTCGCTAAATAAGTAGCAGTGGTGAAAAGCAGTTTTGCCATATATCTGTATTTGTGGGATTTGTAATCAAAAACTCTGTATGGCACCTGCTCCGCAAAGTAGAACTGCACTGCACAGTTCGTGAGAGTGAGTGATGTTTCTCTGTCAGTGGTCCTGCCCTTCTCTACAGTGCCACTCTGATCAGGCCGTCTGTGTTTGGTCCTTGCCAGCTTTAACATTTGTCTGTCTTCATCCAACTGTGCCTGCAATTTGGCCTCGTGCTGCGCTCTCTAAAAATGGCTTTTAATAACCGTCTGAATGGCACAAATATAAACAGATGCTGTTGTCTTCTCTTGGCCACCCTGCCACTCAGATCCAGTCTGAAAGGGCGTGTGAAGCTAATTATCGAAAAACTAAAAGCAGCAATGCATTTCTTTGATTTAGATTTAATAACAAGAAGCAAGACAACAAGATTCTTGGGCTCTGTCTATTGTCTTATTATACATCAGGGATGGGTAAGTTTATTTCACAATATTTCAAAAGTTCTGGTCAATAAAGCTATTTAATAATTTATAATAAATAATTGTTATACTTACCAGCTTAGTAAATAATTCCACACAAATAGATACATACTATACCATACAATTAAACGCATAACAGCTCAAGTACAATAGATTAAATGATTATAAATATTATAATAAATAAATAAATATAAATAGTAGATGAGTCAATGACAAAATGTCCCATTTTGGTGTTAGTGTAAAATTAAATTGCCAAAATAATTTAATAAACATAAAAACGTATTAAATGCCAAGTGTCTACTTATGATATAAAATAACATGTAAAAATAAATGTGAAAATATGGATTCATTAGTCCACATGTTTTTTTTTCTTTCTTTCTCTGAAATTGAAAGCAAATATTTTTACCAAAGACTGGAAGGTCAATCGAAAAAGATTTTTCAGTAAACCGACTTTTAGTAAACCTCCAGTAAGTGGTTTCAGATGGAGCAGTATTTACTGTACTATACTTACTGCACATAATCATAGTACTAGGGCTGCACAATATATCGTTTCAGGATTGATATTTGCAATGTGATCATTCGCAATAGTCACGTCGCAGGATTTGCAATG
Organism: Danio albolineatus; assembly: GCA_903798035.1. NCBI lineage: Eukaryota > Metazoa > Chordata > Actinopteri > Cypriniformes > Danionidae > Danio > Danio albolineatus. The sequence goes on from CAIGQQ010020265.1 coordinate 9,670, forward strand.
TTGAGTCTAAATTTCATTTATTTATTTTTTTTTAGGTCTGTGATCTGCATAAAGCCTGGTTTATACTTCTGCATCAAGTGATCACCGTGACCCACAGTGCATGCAATGTGTGTTGTCGTGCATTTATACTTCTGTGCGCTGCATGTGTTGCTCTGCAATCGCACTTCCAAAACGCTAGCTGGTGTTTTGTTTTTTCTGAATGCTACAGTAACATACAAGTGGCTCAAACTCGCTCATTTTGAGGCGGGAACCGGCAGACATGCAACAACTTTAATCATATGGTAAACACAAAACAACAGTTTCCATCTAGAGCTTCTTCACGGGACTCGACACTTGTAAACACGCACTCCATCGGGATCACACGGCTATAACCTCCGCCCATACTCGTCAGCACGACAAAGCCGTCCAATCACAGAGCTTGCGCTATGCATCATTTCGATGTGTAGATAATTTTTTTGAGCGGTGCGCATCAGCGTCGGTGACGGCCATGAAGCATACATGTGCGCTTGACACAGAAGTATAAATGAGTCTTAAGTCTTTTAAAAGCATTCAGGTATAAGAAATTGTATAAGAAGTTGTTTATACAACAAAGACTTTGACATTTGATCATTCAATTGCTTTATACCTGAATACAGTTAGACAACAAACAATAAAACACTGTTTATTTGATTTGTATATTTTCCTTTATTGTAATTTAATTATTTTAATTTTCATTCATTCATTTTCTTTTCGGCTTAGTCCCTTTATTAATCCGGGGTCGCCACAGCGGAATGAATCGCCAACTTATCCAGCATTTGTTTTACGCAGTAATTCACCTGTACCGCATGTCTTTGGACTGTGGGGGAAACCGGAGCACCCGGAGGAAACCCACGCAACCACGGGGAGAACATGCAAACTCCACACAGAAATGCCAACTGGCCCAGCCGGGGATCGAACCAGCGACCTTCTTGCTGTGAGGCGAACGTGCTACCCACTAGGCCACCGTGGCGCCCATTATTTTAATTTTAATTATTGTAATTTAGTAAGCTTGTATTATAATATTAAATATAATATTAAATATGCAATTAATATATAATATTAATATTAAATATGTAATTAATATATATTTGCATATATATAATAATAATATAAAATATATTTATTATATTTTATGCAGATGCGCTACCTTACAGAATCTTGCGAATGGTAGTCTTTCAATTTTCATGTTTAATTTTTCCATTATCGTGGAGCCCCACAAGCAGTGCATTAAAATTTAAATCAATTTAATCAAACGATAATGGCAGAGACACAATTGTTCTGTGACAGACAGCTTTTTGCATAGCTTCTCAATGAACTAAGGATCTGCGTAGCAAATCATCCACATTTCATGTGATTTTAATCAATCACTTCAAAACATCAGAGTGTTTAAAATAAATCCTTCTGTGAAGTGATCCTGTAGTCATGTAATTAGTAACGCTGAATTTCCTGGGTTACGTCATCATGGGTTTAGGAGTTTCTGTACAATTCCCTCTGGACTTTAGACAAGATTTACTGCTGATTACACAAATGTGCTTTCCTGACAAGATGTGCATGACAATAGCAGCTATTTTTAATTGAGTTTGCAATTTCCTTTTGATTATTCGCCCAGACCTATTCTATTCTGACCTGTACTAAAAATTTTTTGCAAACGAATACATGATCATTTACATTTAAATGGATAAAATGGATCAAATAAAATACAAAACAGTGTATGAGAACATATGATGGAGTGTATTATGCAATCACTACATGAGCAGAAACATCTCAACTTCAAAGGCAGAATGCTATTGACCAACTTCTGTGGGAACAGCCTTGTTTCAAGGCCTTCATGCCAGTTCATGCAATGATAAAAACAACTTTTCAGTGAAATAACTGACCTTGTCTACCTAAATCCAGAGCAATACTATGTTTTTATTCTGACCTTGTGCTAGAGGCCTTGAGCAGTATTGAAACACACACAATACAGGAACCCTCAAACATGAAAATTAATTTAGCAGTTCAAATAGTTTGTATTAGCATGCCTGATCCGTTTTCTGTCCAAATCTCTATGGTAAAACCCTTTGATCTGCAAAAACAGTTCTTCTTAACAACATTTGAAAATCCATCCATCTATCAGCTGACTCAAAGTTCTGTTTTGGTTTTAAAGAACAGGAAAACTTATTTTGATTCGTATTCCAATCACTTTTTTTCCTGATTTAGAGCCAGTTCCTGTCCTCAGATCAGCACTGAAGAGCAAACACTTATACTGCCTTTAAATCATGTCAGGATTATTATATTTATGAGAGACGAGTCCTGACTTTTCAAATTGGGGGCACGCCAATAAATCAATCATGGTGGGGGTGGGCAAAATTGTATTGACCATAATTAAATTGAAATTGTGACTGTTGATTGTATAATTTAGGATGTAAACATTCTGTACTCTGTTGATAAGGAATGGCTTCAATTTGCAATAAAGCTTGCCAGAAAATGCAATTAATTTAACCAGTTTACGAGGAGACAACAGCCAAACGTGACAAAACTACAGCCTGTTACTGTTCAAAAGTTTGGAGTCTGTAAGATTTTTTTTCATTCTTTTAAAGAAATTATTACTTTTATTCATCAAGCATTAAATTTGAAAACAAGTGACAGCCAAGCTAATACTGTAGCTAGGCGGATAAACAAAAACTAAAACTAAAATAAAATAAATTGCAGACCCTTTAAACTTTTAAATTCATTAATGAATCCTGAACAACAACAACAAAAAAAGTGTCCCCTACAAATATTTTATATTAAAGATAGTTTTGATAGAGGCCCTGTTTATTTCTAGTATTACAATATGTTATGGTCAGATTGAAAATTCTCATTTACAGCTGCTGTTCTATTTATTTATTTATTTTCACACTTTAAATCACCTTCCTGATTTTCGGATTGTTTAGTCAAATGTATTAACTTGCACAATTTAAATATGAACGTGAAAGGAAACAATGTAAAATGTTTTGTAAAATAAGTTTTTTTTAAAGTGGTAAAATGCGTTTAAGTTGAAAACGTTGTAGACCCAGTTTACACCAGTATATAGGCCCAATCCCAATTCTACACCTTAGCCCGTCCCCTTACCTCTACCCCTCGTTTTGCGCGTTCACGTCAAGGGGTAGTGGTGTCCCAATTCTCTTTAGCTTGAAGGCGTAGGGCTAAGGGCAAGAAGTATACACCCCTTCGAATGAAGATTTTTCAGGACCACACTTAAAACGAAGGGGCAAGAAAATTTCCCAGAATACACCTGCCACAACTGAACCCGGAAGTAAGGAGATCATCAAATTAGTATTTTTGTCATTATTACGAATTTTTACGACAAAAAACATTTTTTAAATATTATTAATTTTTTAATATATTTATTAGTTTTAATATATTCATAACCGCGTTTGTCTTTTACCGTCATGCTTTAAAAAAATAAAATAAAATAAAAACCTGGTAAATTTCGCAATCTATAATCCATAATCATAACTCATGTACAGCCGTCCCACAACATTCTGACAAACGATGACACTCGAATACCCTGTCAGTAATGTCTAGTGGCTGGGAATGAGCTTTTTACAGTGTCTGCTATAATGTTAATGTTGTTTTCGTGTGTTTACATAGATGAGTATGGCCACGGAGTAAATGCACAGTAGTTCCGATCTTATTGCCACATTAATCGTTATGATAACATAATATATGCCTTCAGTGATTTCCTGAAGATAAACACCAAAATATAACACAACTGGAATAACTCCAGCAGTCGTGATCGTCTGATCTCATATGAAGCAAGAGATCGCGATGACATATGATGACGTGTGCAGGTGTTGAAGAGCTGTCCCAATTCTTAGGGGTAAGTTTTGAAGCCCTTCCCCTTAACCCTCGGTTGTAAGGGCCAAGGGGAAGGGGTAGGGGTACAAAAATAGAATTGGGATTGGGCCATAGTCTGATCCACTTACAATTGGATTGACAAATTGTATTAATATCAGGTGTAAAAAAAAAAATGACAAAAAAAACGAGGAAAGAAAAATTATATTGTCCAAACTACCTATTCAATTCTGTCAAGTAGGAGCTTAGCAGGAGCACTAGAAGATGCCATTCGCGCACAGCCCATTGTAAACCCAATACTGACAGAACGGACACGCTGGCTGTGTCACGATGGGGCCGGTTTGACATTTAAATGACTTGTGTGCCCACAGCTGGAGAGAGCTGGCACAACACCAGAGCGGCCGGCGATTCGCTCTGGTCATAAACACTCACTCATCACAGCGCTGACAGCAAATGAGGGAGAAAACAGGCACCCGCAGGTACGAGGAAGAGAAGACAAGGACGGATGCAGCTGCGCTTGGTCTTGTGGACCGAATGACCGGTGGGAACGCATCTGCCGTGAAAGACGAGATGAATATATGGTCAAATTTAAGTAGGACTCTAAAGGTGTGAAATACGTGTCCGCTCAAATCTCACAGATGAGCAAGTGCGCATGAGCATCAATCAAGAGCTCCGCTGACCCCAGGAAAAAGGTTGTGAGTGTAAACATAATGACAATGATGCAAGCTCTTAAATTGATGTGCTTGGGAAAAAAAGAGCCTTTGACATTTAAAGACAAGCTAATGAAGTTAGTCAGAGGGCCCCCTCCATAATGGCTGGTACACGGCTGGCCTGTGGGTAAGACGTGAGAAATGAGTGCACTTCAAATGGCAAATGAGGAGACGTCGATGAATGACTCATCAGACCTGTGTTGTGTTTAAGGGGGGAAAAAAAACAATGCAACAACAGTGAAAAGAAAGAGCAAGCAAAAAGCAAACTGACCTTTGGCTTCTGTTCCAGCACGCAGACAGCAGAGCATGCAGTAAAAGAGACAGAAAGGAAGAGAAAGAGAGAGAGATAAAGGGGGATTGTTTGTTAGAAGCAGGTAGCCATATGGACTGTCATGCTTTATACTGAAATAAAAACTCTGAGTTGAGAGCTAAGTGAGTTAGCCAGTTGTCCGTCTGCAATGTGTAATTCAGTTAAAAGGCTATTAAAAAGCTCTAATTTACTCCCGCAGACAGTGCGGGGTAGAAAAATATATAAAGGCTGGGATTTGAAAGGCCGTGCTGGTGCCATTTTAGAACTGAGGTTATGGAATAGCACAAAAGATGTGGCTAATGTATGGCACCAAATGTAGCATGAAATGTTGCATGAAAAGGCAATCTCGTCAGGCATCTTCAGTGCGGGCTTTCAAATGAACTCCACCTTTATACCGGTGTTAAAAAACAAATGCTTGAAAAAAAAAAAAAAACAGGCTGAGATTTTTTTTTTTTAAATCACAATTAGACTTTGGTATCTCTGGGGATGGTATTAAAAAAGCTGGGTTCAGGAACTCGCCAGCACTGCGTCATTAGCCTTTCTTTAATTCACGATTAGAGTGATAACCTGCAGGCCAAGCCAGACTGATTAACTCGTGCCGACCTGCACTTACTCAAACTGCCACCTGGGAACCTGAGCAATCAGAAGACAGACACCAGTCAGATCAACACGCTACATGCACAATCATAGTGCAAAGTAAAAGACTTTGGCTTGCTTCAGCATACGCTGCTTTTCAACAGCATTTTTGCAGATACTGAACTTGCAGAAGCTGTTCACTTAAACATCATCTAAAACTGCTAATTCTGTCTTTTAATCAGCGTCATCTGATTCAATACCTGTAAGACTAACTTTCTAATGATGAAACATGCCATTTAGAAAAATGTTTCAACTATTTTCGAGCATGCAAAGAATTTCAATGTGTGCTGGCAGTCACTGGATAGAAAACAAAAATCTATGAGAGTTTTTAGTTTATCGTCTACAGTACAAGACAACTTAGCTTAGAAAAGCAATATACCACATCCAAATTATGAGATATTCTTTTTAATATCTTCAATAATTGATTAATTAATATCTTTAATATATTCTTTTTAAATGTCTGCCTAAAAAACAAAACCTTTTTCCCCTTTGAACACAATATATTTTATTTTGAGAAACATTTAAATTATTTTGGGGCATTAAACATGTCAGGCTGAATAATTACAATGAAACACTGACTTCTGCGGTCTTCATTTGTTTCAAAAACATAGATTTCTTTACAATTTACACCAAAAAACAAACAAAAAAATGTAAATAAAAAATCTTACAAATACCTTAAGAACGGTATAGCAGAAAATTTTGGCGGCATGAAAATCTTGACTTTTACATACCGCGGTATACCTTAAAAACGGTTATCGTCCCATGCCTACTCAATACACCTGCATGGATGTTTCTTTAACAGATCAGACGATGATTTTAAGAGCTTGATTAGCTAACCCAGGTGTGTCTGATTGGGGTTGGAACAAAACTTTAAAGGACACCATCCCCCGCAGGACCGAATTTGGGCACTCCTGCTTTCAACAATGCCACTCAAAATATTAACAGCAAAGAAACCAAATATGCATGTAGATAATGGCAACTCTAACTGAATATGCCTGTGCCAATACTCGCTGCCACTATAGAGTGTCTTTGTATTTTTAATTTTTTTTTGTACTTCTTGGATACAGCTCTAGTACCTTACCTAATAAAAAATACAGTATTTTATTTAGTTTATATTTGCTTGTTTAACTGGAAATATCATAGAAAAGTAATGTTCAATAGTTCAGATTAAGTGTTCTGAAGTACAATGTTCTGTAGAGGGTTTTGTTCCAATCCATAATACAAAGTGTGAGTAATAGCAACAGAGGTGCTGCCTTCACACGTACAATACAAATGAACAGAATTCTGCTACCTTTAAAGGGGCACAAGGTGCCTTCAAGCTCGGCAGGTATACAAATAATGATGAACATTTCAGGCGCTGAATTCTTTGTTGAGTGTCTACATGATGAATGACCTCCACAGATCCCCTGAGGTGTGTTTTACATTTTTGGAGGGTGGAAGAGTCTCCATCTTTGCCCGTGTATCTCTTCTCAGTGTGATTAACAGCTCTGCACAGAAGGCCGTCTCTCCCACATATCAGCCTGCTACGAAGACAAAAATTCCCCCAGCAACCAAAATAAACCTGCATTTTCCACCTGAAATGATTGCAATAAATAAAAAAGCCGCATGACACGAAGAAGCCAAGCCAAGGAAAACAAGAGAAAAAACAAAATGTTCAGCTTCTGAATGTTTTTATCAGATCAAAAGCTGTTTAAAATGGCGGTCTCATTGTCCCACGGTGAGCATATCACGGCAGACGGCATTGAAGATCTCCATCAGCAAAAGACACCTCAGGGAACAGAAAATGAAAGTGGTGCTTTGGAGGAACGAGCCTCAATGAGCATTATCTCAAACCTGTCGCTTTCCCTGAAGACAACGTTAAGAAGTTCTACCACTTCGGAGAGGGGTGTTTTTCCCCTTTCTGTTTGGAATTGATTGTTTCCAACTCTCAATTCACAGAAACACAACTGCCCTCATCAATTATTGAGTTCGGAGCAGAGGAAATAGTCCTCATTTAAGCCAGGTCAAGGTCTATCGGCTAAATAAATTTAATATAACAAATAAAAATCCCTCCAAATGAGCACAAAAAAGGAGATTTAAATGTTCTTTGGGAACACAAAAGGCTGTATTCAAAATCCAAATGCACAACCTTGAAGGTTGGAAATGTTTATAATTTAGATCACTTCCGGATAGGCTTCACGGCTGGTTCCCCAGACAACATGTGCTGTGTTCATAATATCAGTGGTTTCGTTTTATTCGCCGTTTATCAGATATTCGGCGTGTGCATGAGTGTGCGTCATTGTCTATTGTGCATGTGGGTTTAGGGACCCGACTAGCGCCCTTGTCAAGGTGATGTACGGCTTTGATTGGATCACAAACACCCTGCTCTATTCATACCAATGCATTCGCCGCCTCTGAACCACTATGAGCTATGGGACATGAGTTTAATTCTATTCCTCGGAGAGAGAAGGCCAAGCAGTGGCAACGCATCCATAATGCACAGACCATCCTCTCTGCCGGAGACTTTCCCAGTCATGTATTATCTGTGTTTTATGGGAAAATTGCTTTATGAGAGATATGAGATTTAATCAAAAGGTAAAAAATAAGCTAATGTCGCTTTTCTGTTATATGTTGTGGCTAGCGATAATGTCACAGAACTGCAGTATGGAGAAATAGAAAGCGTGTGTGGGGTTTCAATAAGTAGTGCGCTAAGACCAAAATAGCACTCTGCTTCTTTATCTTCCATTCTTTTTCACTCATTCATTGTACGTGTTGTTATAGTAATATTTCTTATAATTAGGAGGATGACAGGACAGACCAGAGCAGAGGCTTGGAGCTGCTGGTATTGTAAGCATGTGAAATCAGCATGAAAAATCATTTTATGTAGGATACTTAAAGGAGACATATTTGCAAGAAATGGAATATATTAAAGGAAAAAAAGTGGGGTGAAATATAGGCCAGGCCTGGATTTATCCAGTGGGAATTGATCAGAAAATTGCCAAGTAGGCGATGTGGAGATTTTTATATACATATATTTCTACAAAAACCAGAAAGTCAAGTTAAAGGCACATTTTTTTTTAAATCTTGATTTATCTCAACAGTAATACTTCAACTCAAATTAATATTTTATTTTTATTACTATCATAACCTGTACTACCTTAAAGCTAGGCAATTTATGAAAGGCCAGCAATAGCAAGCTAGCTTTAAGTCTGCAAAGCACCAAAGAAAGATGGTGTTGGTTAAAGGGCAAATGCAAAGCTTTCAGATTATCCCTTTCTTCAAAGAACATATCATAACTATGTAATAAGTGAAAACAGCTAAATTACGACTACTGATAGTCGTATAGTAAGAGCTACAGTTAGCATTGACATAATTTGTGCACAAACTACGAGTTAAATGCTTCTTTCAAATCCATCAAAGATAAATCAAACCATTTATTTACTTGCCCAAAATAAAAAATAAAAACTGCAACCATGACCAACCATGATCAACTATGAACCACCTTTAAGTCTTACTGATGCTTCAGCACTTAAACATATCAACAATGATTAATCTGATTTTAGTTTATCTTATGCCGAGTTCAGACTGCATGATTTTAGCCCCGGTTTTGAGAAATCGCCAACAAATGCCTGAAATCACAGGCAAATCTGTGCTCGTGCACGCGAATGACAGTCACGCAATATAAACTATCAAAGACCCGATCTGAGAGAATCGCAGATGAGTCGCCGATGCTCGGGAGATATTTGGCGTGCTAAATATCTGGAGCTGTCGGCGATTCAAATCATGCCGTGTGAAATGTGTTTTGACTGAAAATAACATCGGCGATCGCCTACAGCCAATGAGAGAGCAGCATTGACTAGTGTGGGTATCTGCAGGCCAGCGGGAGGTTGAGGGAGAAGTTAAAATTGCTAATTTTCAGGTTATTCGGACACAAGAAATAGGGGGGAAATTAGTCTAAATTTGGCAGGAGCTCCCGTGTCTGTTTGACGTGTCATGTGAGCAATATCACAACCTAAACCCGATCAAAAAATAAAAAAGTTGAGGAGAAATTGCTAATTCCCTTAAAAGCCAGGTGAGCAAATATGCATTTTCTACCCCATTAAAGGCTTCTTTCTCGTTCAAAAAAAAAAAAAAGATATACTACGTGTTTTTGGGTGTGAGACGTAGTTTGGACAAAGTTGTCGTCGATTCTTCCTATTTTGAAGTCATGCAGTGTGAAACTCACCGTCGCCGATCCATCTTGCAGTGTAAACAAAGCAGCGACAAAACGCGAGCCCAGATAATCATACAGTGTGAAAACATCTGTGACACGACTACTTTGAAAATCATGCAGTCTGAACTCGGCATTAGTGATGACATGTGATTGTCTGTGCAAGCAGGATGCATGAAGATATGCAAAAACACAGCCTGACAGGCATTGATGAGTTAAACGCAATGACTGGACGAACATTTTATGGTCCTGAACCTTTACCAGAAGTTTATATTAGAACAGAATACATATATAAAGGAGCTTGATGCAATAAAAAAGGGCCAATTTGGATTTTAAGTTGATTTTAAGTTGACCGTATGAGCCACACTTATACTCTCAAACTAAAACTAAGCGAGGAAGATGAATGACAGGCGGAGAGAAAATCAAATCTCCAGATGCGAGATGCATTTCTGAGAGCCACTCGAAAAGATAAATGAGATTCTGTAAGTGTTAGCAGTACTTCTGTTTTGGTCTTTGGTAGAGTTTGGGAGAGACGAGCCACCACAAATCCTCCCTTCTGATCTCTCCCAAGCACCAGAGCTCAGCCTCCAGCTAAAAACGATTGATAGTACACATATTTTGTCTATATCAGAATGGACACAGAGAAAGACAGAGATGGAGAAGAGAGAGGTACAGTCAGAAAGCATTTGGAGCTCAGACTCGATTCTCTGAACTGCCTCATAAGATGCACAAAAAGACTTTTAGATTACAGAAAGATATTAAAAAGGCTTAAAATGAGTTTTAAAAGTGTTTTCATCCAGTTAAATATTAAGAAAAGCTTTTGACACTTGAATAAAAAGAGAGTGTCTTTTACTCCCTCAGAATGTACAGCTTCCATGTCTATCAGAAGAGACGAGCATGAAATTACAGCAAATGAAAGACAGAAAAATTACCTAAAAAGAGAAAAGACAAGAAAAGCAGAAAATTATATATTCATATTTTTCTTTTATACACAAGATGACACATGCTGAGGCGAATTCTAATGTTATCTGAGGTCGAGATGAGTGTGCGCGAGTGTGCGTACGTGTTCGCAACAGTAACTTGGCAGAGCGTCATAATTAACAGAGTGGAAAGGGCGCATTTCATTTTAATGAGCATGGAAATTGGAAATCAACAGCCTTTCCTGAGGCTACATACAGTCCTGGGTGTGAGGAGTAGTATTGATTTACTGTACAGGCTACAATTATCCCTCCCATTTATTAGAGTCTGTGCTCTCTGTCGCTCCCATCTCCTGTACTCACAGCATCTCATACAGCTAACATCACAAGATGCTGGACACAGAGAGGTTGTATTGAAAAAAAGAAAGAGGTTATAGGTTATTTAGAACAGTGTATGGATAGATGGATGGACAAACACACAGACCAACCGATTTACTTAAAGAATAATGGATGGATGTATGGATGGAATAATGGATGGATGGATGGAATAGACGGACAGTTGGTGTATGGATAGATGCACAAAGACCAACTGAAGTATGGAGATGATGATGGATGGATGGACGAGTGGACAATCAAAAAGACCAACTGAAGCATGGAGGGAGGGAGGGAGGGATGGATGGATGGAAAGACCATCTAAAGCATGGAGATGATAGATGGATGAACAAACAGAAAGACCAACTGAAGCATGGAGAAAAAGATAGATGGATGGATGGACCAACTGAAGCATGGAGAAAAAAGGATGGACG
>CAIGQQ010020269.1:0-16752 GCA_903798035.1 Danio albolineatus
TCAATATAGGCATGTTGATGTCCTCAGGAGAGGATTTGTATCAACCAAGTGAAGTTTCAGGTCGACGCCACTTTTTCGCCGAAGGAAGTTAAAAATATAACTGTATCTGGATATTGGCGTGTAAACTTGTTCAGGTCAGGACTGTTATCATACGTGTGAGTTTTGAGGCTGATCGGACAACGCATGCCTGAGTTATAACAACTTCCTGTTTTGTGGCAAATGGTCAAAGTTTGAGAGACCGCCACGGCCACAGCCACCGATGAAAACTCTAGATCTTTGCAATTTAGCGTTGCCAAGGCCTTTAGATGATAAAACCCAGTTTTGGTGTTGATCCGATTAAATCCCTAGGAGGAGTTCGTTAAAATACAACACCTGGAAATGGCAAAAACGGCACTTTCTCGCCGAAGGAAGTTAAAAATGTCTGACTTCCTGTTGGGTTTGAGATTTTGCTCCAAGAGACTTTTTTGTAGGGTTTGGCATGTTTGAGGTGTGTGCCGATTTTTGTGCGTGTGCGTGATTCCTGGCCCGGGGGCTAGTCCGTCAAAATTTTCTAGGTGGCGCTGTCGAGTCATTTTGCCACGCCCACTTCCGAAACCCATAATAAATGTAAATTTTCGCCTGGGGCGTGTGCAAAGTTTCGTGAGTTTTCGGGCACGTTTAGACCGCCAAAAAGCTGATTCGTTCCGGAGAAGAAGAAGAAGAAGAAGAAGAAGAAGAAGAAACAGAGCAATTCCAATAGGGCCTACGCACCGTTCCGGTGCTCGGTCCCTAATAATATTCAATATATTGTGGTAATTTTATTTATTTATTTATTTTTTGCTGTATCGACTAGTCCTGTTATAAATGCATTTTTAATCCTACCCCAATTCAAATATGTATTTGAGCAGTTGTCGTTAGTTTGTTAAATGTATGATTATGATGTGACATAAGTGTGTGAGATTTTGTTGATGTATAACGTGATCTGTGCTTTGTGTAACAAAAGTTTGTTGTTGTTTTATATCAGTTTTAGGTGAATGTTAAAGTGAAAGTTGTGGAGCTGTCTGAGGAGAGACAAGCACACACCCGCAGTGGCCAAAAGATGACCATACAGTCCTATGACGTTGCAGATGACAGCTACAGTATGTCACTGTCAGTTGGGGTCATTGAAGGGCTCAATGTGGGCAAATGGTATGAATTGACAAATGTGTCCATTTGAAAATTTGGTGGCTGCATGATCTTGTCTACAGCGGTTCAGACTTGCTGAAGAATTGTTCCGGATTGCACCGGTTCAGGAAAGCTTTGAAAGAGGGACTTGTCATTACAGCGGAGGTCAAGGTTGACCATTTTTGCCTGAAGCGTCATGCCTTGTCACAAGTCAACCTCTCAACGTCCATAACCAGGTGTCAGCAGTGTGAAGCCTGTTGTCAAACATCCCGCATTGTGACATCGCTACGAGACATTATCTCAATAGAAGACAAGGCTGGAAAAATGAGCAGTTTTGTGGTGGATGATTTCCTTATGCGCAAGCTTCTCGACGTGCCAGAGAAGGGCAGTCATGATACTGATGTCCTAGTTGCCAGGTTATTAGGTGACAGGTCTACATGTGTCCATGTAAAATTTAGAGGCCAGCGTTTTATGGATGTGGGATTTGTGGCCACAGGAAGTTCCACTTGTGCACTTGTTCCAAACCTGTTTGAGTTTCTTCTGCTGAATGCAAATGAAGATATACTGAACAATAAAGAGGCAAAAAACAGCCACTATATGGTTCAATGGTTCCAGGGCTGAACTGGGACAAAAATAAATTGGCCCTGGCATTTTGGGCCAGAGCGGCCCACTGCATACAATCAAAATGCTACTCATCTGTCCACACCCTTGAATATGTTTATCAACTCCTATTCTATAAAAGCACAAAAGCCATACACACAAGTCTTCACACACATAAACCCCTGCCTGACTGCTTGAGTCCAGAAAGTGATTTGTTTCATTTACACACCAGTTTCTCTTCTCTTCCAGACTTCACCTCATAACCCTCCGGCTGTTCTATATAAATGTCACACTCTATTGGTGCATGTAAATATGCTGCTTTTACATTCATCTGGTGACTGATCAGATGGAGCTACACCGACCAGGAATTTTTCAGTAGCGCTCACTGTGTCACTCTTATTTTTCACAAAGTATACAAAAACTAGAATAGTCATCTGTGAAGGCTGTTGTATACATTCCAAAATGTACTTTTAGCAGGTAATATTAAAGAGTTTAGTTCATATATCTGACTGCTTGCATTAAATTAATATATAAATGCATACATATCATTGTAAAACCTAATAGCATATTTATATTCTGGGTATATTATACACTTACCGGCCACTTTATTAGGTACACCTTACTAGTACTGGCTCGGACCCACTTTTGCCTTCAGACTTGCCTTAATCCTTCGTGGCATAGATTCAACAAGGCACTGGAAATATTCCTCAGAGATGCTGACATGAAAGCATCACACAGTTGCTGCAGATTTGTTGACTACACATGCATGATTCGAGTTCCACCACATCCTAAAAGTGTTCTATTAGATTTGAGATCTAGTAACTGTGAAGGCCATTTAAGTACAGTAAACTTATTATCATGTTCAAAAAAATCATTCGGAGACGATTCACGCTTTATGACATGACGCATTATCCTGCCAAAAGTAACCATCAGAAGATGGGTACACTGTAGTCCTTACAGCAAGGACATGGTCAGCAACAATATTCAGGTAGGCTGTGGCGTTGACACGATGCTCAATTGGTACTGTAGGGGTCCAAGCTACATTAAAAGACTGATCAGGGATTTATTAGCTCATTTCAATGAATAGGATCTTGAAGATTCGAATCATTGATTCGACTCAATAGAGTCAGATTGAACCAGATTAAAAGATTAACACTTTATCTACCATTTGCCCAGTAAATAGAAAACATTGTGTTTTACCAATCTTGTTTATATTATTTCCGTGTCCAACGATAATAACATAACACAGTATTGGGTTACTTTTAGAAAGGTAACAAAATCTACAGCTCAAGGCAATGACTCACATAAATGAGAACACAGTTCTTGTTTCATGGGAACAAAGATTTATTGAGCTACACTAAGATACATGAAACTATGTAATAAGCAAACAACAAACAAACGCACACACACATTCACACATACACACAGAGGCAGTTCACAGGATTCAAAATGAGTTGACAACAGTCCGAACTTAATTCTAGTTCTTCTTACTAGATCTTAGAATCACACCTGAGAAACCACAGAAGCAGAGATTCGGCTTATCTTTAACTGCTTAAGATCAATCGGAACCAGATCAGCCAGAGACAACGTTAGTTTGTTACTTGCTGCTATAATACTATAAAACAACACATTGATTAACCTGGTTGGTTGGAATAAACACAACATATGAGGAAACTATGGCATATTATTCACAGATGCACCTGCCTTAGTTGTAACATTTCACAACGAAATCGTACATCTGGCAGGATGTCCCCTTGTGACTAGCGCATGACCAGAGGGTCATTCAAAAGTCTCGTGATGCAAAATCCTGTGAAACCCCTTTGTTTAGATTTAATCATTAACAAAGTTAGCTGAAGGGTCTTTCGAACATCTGGCACAGAGTATGGTCAAAAAAATAGGGCCCACTGTTATCGTGATGGTATAAGCCCTCGAGCCAGGTCTAAATGACTGAGACAATGTGGCGCCCGACTTCCAAGCCTGATGCGAACTGGTTTTAAAGTTTTGCAATGTGCTGGTGAGTTCCAACAGTACTAATGGGTCCAAAGTGTGCCATGAAAATATCCCCCACACCATTACACCACCACCACCAGGCTGAACCGTTGATACAAGACAGGATGGATCCATGCTTTCATGTTGTTGATGCCAAATTCTGACCCGACCATCTGAATGTCACAGCAGAAATCGAGACTCATCAGACCAGGCAACGTTTCGCCAATCTTCTATTGTCCAATTATGGTGAGCCTGCGTGAGTTATGGTGAATTATGGTGAATTTCTTCAGAGTTTAAATCTTCAGGTGTTCAAAGGGTTTCATTTTCAGTAACTTGATTTGTATTTAAGAGTTCACACTTAGCTGATGATTGATAATAAAGCATGTTTGGCATGCGGTCCCAGGAGAGCCCTGGGCTCATAAGATCCTAGCCACCGTGTCACCAAATATAGACAAAATGGGATGGGGTGGGAGGGGGATTCTTCAAGACGAAGATAACTGAGGTAAGAAACTCTGGTTATTTATAGTGAGTTAGAAACCATCATCTGATTGGTGAATCGTGTGTTAGCTAATGAGGGGACAATCATAAGCATGTGATCCTCTCGAAAGTAGTTTATAAATAAACTTTACTGAATGAACAGCCAAACTACAAGAAAAAGCTGCTGTTTTGAATATACCTGTGTTTGTGTGGACAAGGACTCAGTTTCGAGGACTCTGCTCTCCACTGTGAAGCTTCATGTGAGTGCTGAGGCTTCTTTTATATTTAAAGCCCTTTCCACACTAACTGCATCTAAAACGATCCTCTCCTGAGTGAGTCTTCATGTGTCGCTTAATGTAGTCTTTGCGTGTGAGACTCTTTCCACACTGATCACATGTGAACACTATGGTTCCAGTGTGACCATCCATGTGGTAATTGAGTCTAGCTTTGGTTGGGAAGCTCTTTCCACACTGAGCACATACAAACGGCTTCTCTCCGGTGTGACTTATCATGTGGTGATTGAGTTTGCTCTTACATCTGAAACTTTTACCACACTCTGTGCATGTGTAAGGTTTCTCGCCAGTGTGAATCCTCATGTGGATGTCAAGGCCTTGTTTTTGAGAAAAACTTCTCCCACACTGTGTGCAAGTATAAATTCTTTCTCCATTGTGAGTTCTCATGTGGACTCTAAGGGTGCCATTTCGCTGAAAACTTTTTTCACACTTAGGGCAAGAGTAAGGCTTCTCCCCAGTGTGAATTCTCATGTGCGCTGCTAAGTTTCCTGTATTATACAGTACACATGCCACACTGTTGGCATGTGTACGGCCTCTCTCCAGTGTGAACTCTCATGTGGGCTTTAAAGTCATTGATTTGAACAAAACTCTTTCCACACTGTTCGCAGGTGTAAGGTTTCTCCCCTGTGTGAACTCTCATGTGAACATAAAGGTTTGACTTTTGACTGAAAGTCTTTCCACACTGTTTACAGCTGAAAGGCTTCTGTCCAGTGTGAATTCTCATGTGGACTTGAAGGTTGTGTTTTCGGCTGAAACTGTTTCCACATTGATGACAAGTGAAATTACACCTAGATTTGGATTTCCGAGGTCTTCTGCGTGATGAAGTCTTTTTAGTCTGTGTGGGCTTTTCATCAGTCGTTTTTTCTTGGGGTTTCTCAAACTGCTGTTTCTCTTCCATTTCATTCCGTTGATCAGTCTCTTCTTTCAGCACCATCAGGTCTTAAAAAACAAGAAAAAGTTAACTTTAGTATGAAGGCACAAAGCGACAAGAAATGGATGTTTCACCCAAAAATCAAAATGACCTCACCATTTACTCTCTGTCATGTGGTTTTAAACATTTCCTTTCTTCTGGAACACAAAGAAAGCCAGCGTTTTTTTTTCAAAATATCTTCTTTTGTGTTCAACAGAATCAAGAAACTCATAAAGGTTTAAAACCACATGAGGGAGAGTAAATGGTGAGGCTATTTTCATTTCTGCGTCAACTATCCCTTTAAAGAGTTCCTATTATGAACCTTTTTTACAAGATGTAAAATAAGTCTTTGGTTTTCCCAGAATGTGTCTGAGGTTTCAGCTCAAAATCAGATCATATACCTTGCAGAATATTTAATTTTGGGGGTCAGAGGAAAACCAAGCTCTTTTTGTGCCTGTGGCTTTAAATGCAAATGATCAAATGCACTCGCTCTAGGTTACTCGTGTTGTGTTCCCTCATGTGTATCTTCTTATATAACTTATGCAAATGTTTCCCAGTACTGGGTTGCAGCTGGAAGGGCATCCTGCTTTGTCCAATCAGGGACAGTGACAACGTAAATATACAAATAATAATGTTAACCCGGGGTTTGCCAATGTGAAACGTCTGTTAATGAACACCCAGGATTATTTGTTAACACCAGGTATAGCATGAGCAGAGTGGAACATGATTACAGATAACCCAGGATTCTGTTTATCCAGAGTTAACCATTTGAAGTGTGAAAAGCCCTAAAAATACTCAGCATCAGCTCTCAGGATAAACAGCACAATGACAAACAGCGACATACAGAAATTGTCAACCATGTCATAGTAGTAACCTCATCTCATGTTATTGTTTTAGAACGATCACACTACCAGCTCTATAAACAAGTGTGTTCATGACTATACATACAAAGAAAAATAAATCAAATGAGAAAATATGACTTTGCAACATCAAGCAGCATTAGGCCTGGGCCAGTAAAAGATTCTGACGGTATGATAACCTTGGATACAAATATCATGCTTACACTGTACTGTGATTACTGCTCTAAAATATATTCTTTTTAAATGTCTGGGTAAAAAACAAAACCTTTTTTCTCTTTGAACAGAATATAAAACTTTAAAGTATTTTGGGACAGTAAACATGTCAGGCTGAATCATTCAAATGAATCATTGACTTCTGCTGTCTTCATTTGTTTCAAAAACACAGATTTCATTATCAATTTAACAGCATCTTTGGAGATCTTTTCTGCAGGAGATACTGTTGTCCTAAACTTCAAACAAAACGTAAAAAAAAAAAAACGTACATATGCCGTAGGGATGGTACAGCAGAAAATATTGGTGGTTTTAAAACCTTGACTTTTCCAAACTGCGGTATATATTGAAAACGGTTATCGTCCCATGCCTATGCAGCATAACACTGTTTTTAAGATCTGAAAATTTATTTTTAAAACAAAGTCTCAAGCAAAAAGATTACAATAGCGGCGCCTGCTGGTACGTGAAGAATATGGTCAATACTGACGAACTTTACACTCAAATGTTTGCATATCATCAGCATGCTGTAATCCATTTCTGAAGCAGCAAAAAGTCATTTTTAGACTAGTTTGTTGGCCACTTGTAGTCAGTGCAATGCTAAACGTTATTGTTCCACTATAATTTGTTTGTCTCACATCGTCCCACAACAACATCATATAGATTAGAATACTGTACAATGTTTTATAATAATTAATTATTTTAGTGTCCATTTCATTCAGCATGTGTAATATTGGGGGCATCCACTTTTTTTGACATACTTTAAACCAGGGTTTCTGCAGGTTTCACCAAGTTAAATGTAAGACGTTTTAAAACCATTGTGATTGAAATTTTAGACTCATAAACCGGATAAAGTGTCCAAACGCAGAGAAAAACTCCTGCTGAAGCGAAAATGCCTAAAGGCTAAGGAATTTTTCAAACGGCTTAGATGTAAAAGATTTGTATCTGCCCTATCAAAAACCAATATAATTTAATAAATTTAATAATACAATAATACATAAATAACAAAAAAAAAGTACAATACTTTAGATATTTCTTAGCAAAATATTTTAAATATTGTTTAATATGTATCCACACACTTTTTTCCAACAAAAACTTTCTTTAAAATAAAAAATAAACAAATGTTTCCAAAGTTTTAGAAACTATAATAAACTAAGCAGTAAATACATAGAGCACGTTTAAACAAATGTTATTGTGATAGAGTTAAAATGCCCTTTCTGAATAAAATGTAAATTTTGATGAGATGATTGTTGGTGATTGTATAGGTTTTGGCCAGATTGGGTAGCAAAACATGAACAAAGTAAAATTAAAACTTGTTGAAAAATGTAAGATCTACAACACAATATTTCAGCAAAATTAATACTCTTTAGGACCCCGCAGAAACCCTGTTTACGCACAATAGCCCTGGTAATTAGTTATTATAATAATGATGTAATTCTAACTCTGATACTATCTGTGAGAACTAGTAACAACTACTAGAAACAAGTTTAAACCCATAAAGAAGTTGATGAAAAAGGGAATTGTGATCAATGTAACATATGCAAATGGAAAGTTCTAAGCCAACACTATCACCGTAATAACAGATATCTTCTAGGAGAATACTAACCTGTTTGTTCCTGCGGATCTTCATGTTTGACTCTGAATGTTTCTTCAATCTTCACATCTTCACTCTCCTCTTTAATAAACGCCATCTTTATAACAGTGTGGAGATCAGTCGCTTCAGCAGGAGTTTTTCTCTGCGTTTGGACACTTTATCCTGTTTAAAATGAACAAAGCAATAAAAATGTTCTTTTTAAAATAAATAAAACAATGAACAGAAACAAAACAACTTCTCTTCAACACTTGCTTCAACAGTTTCTTTATATGAGAGTAATTAACCAGAAGAAATCAGGTAAGTCTGAGCAAGAAACAACTGACACAAATGACCTGATTAAACTAGTACTCCATTTCTTATATATAGTGATGTTTACTTAGAATGGAATGACATTAAACCTTCATTAAACACGTATTACACACATTTCTGTTACTGTATTCAAACAATAGCCCTCATTACTGTGAGTAAAATAGTATGTTTGTTAAAGGGTCAAAATAATATTGTCAACAGCAGGTACATCATTTAGCATCGCGTGAAAAACCTGAAACTTTAATAAATCGGTTTATATTCATGTAAAAGCTTTAAAGCAAACCTTTCTTCTCCACTCTAGTTGAATCACAGCGCGAGCTGCGCAGCCTTATGACGTCACACGCCACGCCAAAATAAAAGTCTTTTTTTTTTGCTTTGCTTTTTTTTTGCCACTTACTGTTGCAGTCATGACTTATTGATACATTTCCCCCTCGTTTTCCACTGTACACAATATATCTGCTCTCTTTCAAACACAGATATTCAGTATTTGATGTTTAATCCACTCAATTTCCACTCAAAGCAGAAAATGCCAACATTTTAAAAGCCAACATTTACAAATAATGTGATGGGTGTTTTGAGCTGAAACTTTGCAGACAACTTGTGGAGACACAAAAGATCTTTCTAAAAGTATCATTTTAGGTTATTGCAGACTTGGATCTAGGCAGTTTTACTCCCCTGTTGTTTCTGATGCGTCCAGTAGAGGGGATAAAAGATACATGGCCAAATAATAAATGAGAAGTCAACTCTTACAGATTAGTAAATGTACTGTTCCTAAATATACTTTTATTTGTATTTTTTTAGGTAAATATAAAAGCTAAGTTAATGTATCAGAAAGTGAGTTTAAATATACAAACTAATACACTCACCATATTTCACATATACAAAAGCCCAATTGCAAATTAATTTAGATTCATTTAATTAGAAAAAATAAAAACACACATAGTTGGATAGTGTAACGATTAACTGCAGCCTAGTTATAAGTTTTCATACAGAGATGTGCTTTTTGTTGTATTGATTAAATATAAAGTTACATTCTGAAAATAACAAAATAACTGAAAAAATGCTTCTTTCTAAAGTTCCAAGAACCATTTAGCCATACCTGACAATCAAAAACCCAGACAACATTAGATTTTTTTGAACATTTATTTTAAAAAAAAGAAGCTTTTTTGTTTTTGTGTTCTTTCTATTCCAGATATCTAATCCTTAAACAGTCAGGAGTGAAAAATGACAAGTGAAAAATAACAAGATATCTTTAAAAAAAATAGCTGTATCATCAGCAAGCTGACAACATCTATTTCTCTGTCTCTAATATTAATACCTTGAAAGGAGTCATTGTGTATAAGTAAGGCCAATGCTTGCAGAACTAAAAGAAAGAGAAATGGAGCTGCTGGATCTCCTTGTTTTATTCCCTGAGAAATATTAAACGATGAGTTGTTCCCCATGGAAGTTTAACTGAACTATTACACTCAGTATATAAAGTTTGTATTGCCTTTTTAAAGTACCAAAATACCAAAAAGTTCTAATAAATCAAATAAAAATGTATGTTTTACAGTGTCAAAGGCTTTATATATATCTATAAATAAAATATAACTATTATCAGTTATAAATTCTTTATAATCAGTTAGATCTAAAATTAATCTAATATTATTGCTAATGTGACGTCCTTGCATAACACCTGATTGACCTTTATCTATAATTGTATCTAAGCATAACTTGATCCTTTGAGCGAAAATATGAGCAAACATTTTATCATCATTATTAATTAAAGTTAAAGGTCTCCAATTGTTAAGAAGCAGGCGATCCTTATTAGGTTTCGGTAACAGTGTAATTAAGCCTTGACACTTTTGGCCCGTTTACACTGAGTGGTACAGTACGGTACGGTAGGGGTCGGTACGGGTCACCTTTATCAGGCTTGCGTTTCCACTGCAAAAGGGTACTCTATTGGTGGGCGTGGTGTACAACAGAAAGTTTGTCTACGTCATTTTTCGCTCGAGGAAATGTCTACAGTAAAGCTTTATGGGTCGTTCACAAATCATATGAGAAGCACTTCTCACAACACAGATGCTTTATTATACACATAAACACTGGTGTAAAAATGTCATTGCTGACTGAACATGATCTGATTATAACTGCAGATCAATGATGCGAAATAGCCTACGGTCCGCGATTATATCAAATAAATAAATAAATGCAGCATATATGAACACATACAGCCCTACACAGTCTCCGATGTTACCAAATTACAGAAAAACTACACACAGTAGACATTTATGTCTTATTTAGGTTCAAAAACAATACGAAATAGAGCTGTCTGTGCAAACCTCTCATCTGTGTCTTTTATCTTCACCAGTACATGTAGCCTCTCCGTCATTATTCTCTCGTTAGAGAGTAACTCCGTCATTCCGAGTTTATAATAGTCCAGGTTAAGAACTTTGTTATTTCAAACATTGACGCGCACGCGAGTGTAAGGATGGATATATCTCTCCATAATAATTCTACCCTGAGAATTATTATGGAATTCCACGAGAGAGGACCACGGGAATGGTCAGGCAATAAAACCATAAACTCTCTAATCTTCTTCAAGGATCACGAGAAAGTTGTTGTCTCACCATCTGCCCTCACACCCTTTGGCCCTCCCTAGTTATACGACCAGGGTATTGAAAGGTCACTCAAGGATGACCAGAATTCAGGTTTCTATGGTGAAATGAAATATGTGGTGTATTTGCTAAACTTACAAACGTTAGCTTGTCATGTTTGGTATCATTTTAAATGTCTCTGTGTGATTGGTAAAGTGGTCTTAATGTCACTGTGATATTTCACTTGTATTTGGTTATTTGGGTTTAGACTTTGATAAAATCTCTGCCAGATGCTCCCCCCTCCAGAGATGATTAACACATCAAATACACTAGGCAAGGGTCACTGTGACGCCCTGTTGGGTATATAAGGTATGGATGTTGTTTAGGCCAGTGGAATTCAGTCACTGAAGGACCCCGTTGTAGTGTTTGAGTTTCTGGAGCTCTGAATCAGAACTCAGACACTACAACGTATTTTTACATAGTCAGGTATTCACTCTTAATCTATCTTGGAGAAATTGATGTTGTACAATTTGAATTGGCTTATCTTGTGCAATTATGTGAATTGGAATGGAAAATATTTGCCTGACAAATAAATGTAAAGACTTTTGTTTAACTAAATATCTCCTGAAATCATTTGAATCTAGTAGATTGTCTTAGGCTGGAGTTTCCGCAACCGACGACCGGGATTTCGTCATACAGTCCAGGCTGAATGGATAAAGCCTTCTAGCACAACATTTAGGCCTGCTGATTTCTGACTGAATCTACTGACTTAGTATGTTATAATCTCGTGGCTAAATCAAACTTTCTTTATGTATGAGCAAGCATGGGGCGGCCTATTATTACTTAAAGGAAATTAGTTTACAGTTATATCCTCTATCTAAGAACCAGAACCGGCGAGGATGTGTCCGTGAGCAGATGTAGCTGGCCAGCATACTGACTCTAAGCGACTTCGGGTAAGCAATGAACCATTACTTGAAAATAAGGATTTATTAGGTTAATCAATCTAAATTAGACCAAATCATAACCTATAAGGTAATCGGCTTGAATTGGATGAATGGATATCTAAATTATAATGAATTGGAGTCAGATTAAATTCGGAGATGAAAGCGAATCAAAATATGTTTTCATAATTAAAAATATTTCTTTTCACATGTGCTATAAGGCTTACACGCATTTACTTTCACCCATACTGTTAGCTCCGTCATCGGACTAATAAATGGACCCTTACAGTATATATACTGCTGCGCCTGTATGACCTGTTTGAGGATCCTTGGATCCATCTGTAAATAAAACTATTGATTCTTTGTAGTGTTTCTCCAAATAATTCTGCACTATATGTTTTGTTGGAAGATTATTGTTGTATTTTAATTCCTGTTGTATGCTTAGGTCAACATTTGGTAATGGCACAAACCATGGTGGTATATATGGAATTGGGACTGATTTACAGTATTGTAATTGGTCTAATCCTATAACTCTGGCTTTTGCCTCCGCTATCCATCCGAAACTAATGAAATTGGTTTCCTCATGCTCCCAACATTCTAATAACGTACTCTTCGCCGGATGTAATTCATTTTGACCCTGAATACTAACCCAGTAAGTCATCATTGATTTCATTCTTCTAATGCTTAAGGGCATTTCTCCCATTCCAACCTGCATAGATGACACTGGTGAGGTTCTAAATGATCCACTGCAGATTCTGAGGGCCTGAGCCTGCAACACATCTAATTTCTTGAGGTTTGATTCTGCTGCCGACATGTAAGCTATACATCCATAGACAAGGACAGACCTCATGAGGGCCCAGTATATATTTTGCAACGATGACCTATTCGCTCCCCACTCTTGTCCTGACAGGCAACAAAGCACATTAATATCCTTTTTGCCTTTATCTATGATTTTATTCAGATGATCCTTCCATGTCAGCTTTTCATCGAACCAAACCCCAAGAAATCGAACAGTTTTTACTTGTTCTAGTGGTTGCCCATACAGTTTTAAAGAGAGTGATGTGGTTTTATGCCATCTTGAGAAACAAATGACCTGAGTTTTTGCAACAGATAATTTGAACCCCCATTTATTTGCCCATTTTTCCACCTCGAATATTGCGTTCTGTACTTTGTTTTGCACAAATGACATATTCCGGCCTCTGATCCATAATGCCCCATCATCTGAATATAACGATTTTCCTATATTTTGTTCAACCTGGGAGAAAATGTCATTTATCATTATATTGAATAATAATGGGCTGCACACACTACCTTGAGGAGTCTCATTCTCCACTGTGTATTCATTTGAGTATACCGTTCCTACCCTAACTTGTATCTTTCTTCCAAATAAGAAATCCATGACCCAGTTATATGTTTTACCAGAAACTCCTAAAGATTTTAATTTAATCAGCAGTCCCTCCTTCCAGAGCATATCGTACGTCTTTTCTATATAAAAAAAGACAGCAATAACGACTTCTTTATTAGTCTGTGCTTTCCTGATATCTGATTCCAAACACAATACTGAGTCCATTGTATTTCTGCCCCTATGAAACCCACTCTGATATGGAGAAAAAAGGTTTTTGTTTACTAGAAAATAAGTCATTCTATCTGTTATCATTCTTTCCATAATTTTGCATAAGTGAGAAGTCAATGAAATGGGTCTATAACTAGATGGATTGGATGGATTTTTCCCTGGTTTAATTATAGGTATTACTATCGATTGTTTCCATACTAAAGGTAGTTGACCGGTGTCCCAAATTTGATTAAATAGGTTCAATACTGCCTGTGTGTGGCTCAGAGAAAGCTGATTGACTGTCTGTAAGCGCTCAGCGAAAGCTGATTGGCTGCCCGTAGGCGCTCGACGAAAGCTGATTGGCTGCCTGTAGGTGCTCGGCGAAAGCTGATTGGCTGCCTGTTTCTCAATCAGTCTCTTGACAACAGAGGGGAAAGTTTGTGGACTGAAGATAACCTTTTCTTCTTTTTCAGTCTCTTCAGAGGAATATAACATTGTTTCTGTGCAATCCCTGATTGTATAATACCTTCAGTCAAGCCTGGCCCTAAAGTGTTATACATTATTTTATATTTTATTTTATATGACTGCACAAATCTTCTCAGTACATGTCAAACAAAGACATTTTTGAATACAATTTTGAAGTTGAATTGGATTAAACATTATATTAAACATAAAAATGAAATATGGTATTTAATCCCAAACCTTATCTTTGAAAAAGTTGGTGGTATTGAGTTTCTTTTAAAGTGTGACTTTGAGATTAATAAACTCCCCATTCAGTTGTCTAATTTTCACCAGGCAGGCTCTTTTATGTTGGATTTTTCTATATAAACACATTTTTTCTCCCCAAAAACAAATAATATGGAATAATAAAACTGTCAGATATAAGAACAAATCATTTTGTTATAATAACTGGGTTAAAAAGATATTCTATTGGTCACACAGTTATTAAACGATGAAGGATATTTACTGACTTACACTGAATCTTTAGAGAAGTTTAGTTTTCCAGCGCCTCCACGAGATTATAGTAGAGTAATTGATGCAATACCAGCCGGCCTGGCGAGGCTTTTGCAGAGTTACAGTGAAGCAAATAAACTAACAGTTAAAATGAGATTCTATTAGATGGTGTTGATATCAAAGATAGAAAATGTAATAATACATTTCTTAGAAGTTTGATTCATTATCCTGCAACTTTTAGACACAAGTACTTCTGGAATAACCCATTTGAGAATATCAAGTGGATCTTGGTCTGGACTTACAACAACAAATATTGTGTCACTAATAAAATCAGTGAAATCTGCTTTAAAATTATACATAAAATATATCCAACCAACCAGTTTCTCAAGAGATATAAAGCTGATCTTTCTGAGACGTGTGTTTTTTGTGGAAGGGATGTTGAGACTGTTATGCATGTGTTTTTTGATTGTATGTATGTTAAATATCTGGTTTGATGTTGAGTGTCTGTTTAATATACTGAGTGGTCATACAATTATCATTAAGAAAAGAGATGTCATATTTTACAGAGATAAAAAGATATAGATAAGAATCTCCTGTTTATGTTAAATATTTTGATATTATTAGGCAAGTTTCATATACACACGTGTAAATGGTGGAAGCAGAAGCCGAACATCTTCCATTTCAAGGCTGATTTAAAAATCTATTTTGAAACTCTTAAAGGACTTTCAAGCCGTAAAGCGACCAGAACTGTGAATATACTTCAGAAGCTAAACTCCTCTTCTCTATGGTAAATGTTGTGTATACCCGCTCTTGATTTTTACTTGTTTTTCTTCTTTATTTACTTTTTTCTTTTTATTATTCTGTTTAAAGATGTCAAGCTGAAATGTGAATATCCTATTGCAAGACTGAATTTGACTGACAATGTTCTGCAAATACAATTAAAAAGTCTGTCCAAACAGCTTAAAAAGTATATATATGAATATTGTGAATATGAGTTTTGTTTCAGATTTTTTATTGTTACAGTATTTGTTACGAAGAAAGTACTTAAATATGTTTGGCATGTTTTAGAATAACAGGGGCAAGTCAGAATCACAATTTGTAGCTGCAAATAACAAAACATAAATAATAATGATTTTTTCCTTTTATTATACCCTAAACTGTCAATCTTTCCTGTGAGATACAACTCATAAAATCACTAAATCATAAATCAAATATTTTAAAAAATCTGTTATATGTTTAACTTAGGTCCAGATAATATATTTATAATGACATGAAATTATTTTTTACTTGACATTTTTCACTCCTGACTGTTTAAGGATTCGATATCTGGAATAGGAAGAACACAAAAACAAAAAAAATTTTTTTTTTTCAAATAAATGTTCAAGAAAATCTAATGTTGTCTGGGCTTTTGTTTGTCAGGTATGTCTAAATGTTGCTTGGAACTTTAGAAAGAAGCATTTTTTCGGTTATAATTTGTTATTTTCAGAATGCAACTTTATATATAATCAATACAACAAAAAGCACATCTCTATATTAAAACTTATAACTAGACTACAGTAAATCATTACACTATCCAACTATGTGTTTTTTTATCTTTTCTAATTAAATTAATCTAAATTAATTTGCAATTGGGCTTTTGTTTATCTGAAATAGTATGGTGAGTGTATCAGATGTTTGAATATTTAAACTCACTTTCTGATACATTAACTTAGCTTTTATATTTACCTAAAAAATACAAATAAAATAAAAGTATATTTATGAACAGGACATTTACTAATCTGTAAGAGTTGACTTCTAATCTATTATTTGGCCATGTATCTTTTATCCCCTCTACTGGACGCATCAGGAACAACAGGGGAGTAAAACTGTCTGGATCCAAGTCTGCAATAACCTAAACTGATACTTTTAGAAAGATCTTTACACACCGCTAATGTCAGCGATGGTCAGACACTAATGCAGCTCACACTAGTTAATCAACGTCATCGATTCTCGAACACATTCTTATTTAGAACGCCACTGACAGCAACGCCACCGCGCCGCCATATTCAGCTGCAGTGCGCGACTTCCGTGAAGCGCTGTAGAAGATAATAATAATAATAATAATAATAATAATAATAATAATAATAATAATAATAATAATAATTCTTTTGAGGATTTTGTTCCCTGTAATAAAGTATATAAAGAGCAACTTCGATTCTCAGTTTGACTACTGTATGTTTGTATGTGTGCTGTAAACAGACGCAACTGAATGGAGGAGCTGCTGTTTTCTCGAATATAAAATATAATAACGCTTATATTTAATAACTGATTATAATTTCATGGTGTAAAACACTCCAGTTACCTAGAA
>CAIGQQ010020271.1:0-10386 GCA_903798035.1 Danio albolineatus
CTTTTGGATCATCAGTGGGAAAATTAACAATAATTTATCAATAGATTATAAATATTCATAATATTCAAAAACATAATGCCATAATAGACATAATGTGACAACATACCGGCTGAGCTGTCAGAGCAAACAAACTGCAGGATCTTTATCGTTTCAACCATTCTTAAACAGCTTCGGACTAATTGTGATAAATTATAATATAGATAGGTAAGATTAAGTTGGTTAAATAAACGACTTGTAGCTTGTTACAGAAAGAGTGGAGGCTCCTTCCACACCACAGGTGAAAACCAAACCTGTATGATTAGAGCGGGCTGAGCCGCGATGGCACAGTTCCGCGGACACAAGCTTGCCTCGTCCCATCATATTTAATGACTTATTTCACTGTTATAATAATAAGTTATTATTATTATTATTATTATTATTATGCAGCTGGAATGACTGGCTCTAATCCGTCATCAAAATCCATGAGGTTAGCTCGACTCGGCTTTGATTGTCTGACTGACGGACGTAGCCTGTGCCTGACAGCTCACCTACAGTATAAACGGCAAACGTTTTTAGTTAGCCTAGTGAATCCTCTTTTTAACAGCATATGTATTTTTTGTTTTGATGTTATCTTTAAATCAATGAGCAAACTCAGAGCACTTCGCCGGCGGTGACTCTCCTCCCAGGAAATGCTGAGCTTGCGCATATAGCTGTTCTATATATAACAATTATATAACTGTTATATCGCACTTTGTAAAGAAACTGGTCTGGCGGATATCGTCAGACTAGGCGCCAATGGATCAAAACGAGGAACAAGGCAAGAATTAAAATACGTGAAAAACATACAAGAAAAATGCTTCATAATATTGGTAATGAAACTAGACTCTGCAATGTGTGAGTGAAAGTGACTACAGGATGTAATCCCCAGCGAAGACAACACTGCTGATGATCACAACACTCGTATAATATAAACCCTCAATATTCTCATTCATTACCACATATCAAGGATAATGATCTGTTGTAAATGTAACTTTCAAATTTAAGAAGTTTCATAAAATAGTCTTACACATCAGCATTAGACCCAGAATCATACTCAGAAATGAGTTTGTCACTGTTTGTTTCAGAGGAAACTCCCTTTCTTGTCACACTTTACATTGTACATTAACATGTATAGTCATAGACACTACACAGGACCATGTACATAGGAAAAACAAAATCCCCTGGATTATGGGATTAAAAATCTGTGATAAATTTAAAATTAGAAAACTAATTCAGATCAGGTCAGGTATCAACATTACCTCTTCCCATTTATGTGTCATCAATAAAGGCTGATTCATAGTAAATGCAGAGTAAAGGAGTTAATTGTTTCTAAGAATGTTCTCACTTACAGTATGACCACATAAAAATATATGATAAAATATTTATTATGACACAGCATTATAATCTTCATGAACCAGTTTTACAGTACATGAGTTTTTCTTTCTTTCTTTCTTTCTTTTTTTTTGGCAATGGAATATGAAGAAGATTGTTTTATCGAGACATTTTGTGCATTTCCCTCTGTAAACATGTCAAAGCTTAATTTGAGGTTCGAAATTTGGTAACTTAAGATAACATAATTTGACGAATGAAATGTGCATTGCTAAGAACTTAATCTGCACAATGTTAAATGCAATTTTGTCAATGTATAGATTAGGTTTAACCCTCACATTGCGGTTTGTTTCTCAACTAAACGTTGTCCTATCCTAACAAATCATCACTCAATTATTTACTCACTATGCTTCGGATTAGTCTCTTTATATATCAGGGGTCACCACCGCAGAATTAATAATCACTCTGGCATGTATTTTATGTGAAAAATTCCCTTCTAGCCATAACCCAGCACTGTGAAACCCATACAGCCTTTCCATGACACAAACACTCATACACTATGGCCAATTTTTGTTTACAATTCACCTGTATTGCTTATCTTTGGACTCTGGGACAAACCAAATCACCTAAATGAAACCCATGTGTCACGGGTCGGGCAGTAGGGAAAGGAGAGCGAGGACTCAAGTGTAGCATAAATCAGGGTTTTTATTTATAAAAAAATAAAACAAAAGAGCAAAACAAACTACCCCGAGGGGGAAAACATTAACAAAACAAACTTGACTGGGCTGGCAGGGAAAAAGCAGGGCTGGACACGACAAGACAGGAGGATAATTGTCGATAATCGACAACGAACTGGCACAGGACAGCAGACATGAGAAGAATTTAAAGCAGAAATAATTAACAAACAAACAGGTGAACGTTATAGACTAATAATGGGTTAACAAGGTGGGTGGGGCTAGACAATAGGCGGGAGAGCACATGACAACACAAACCATGTGCTCACATAAAGACTAGAACACGCAGCCAATGAGAGAACTCATTAACTGCGTGCTCACATGACGACATAAGCACGCGGCGTGTGTAAACACACACCACGTGCAAAACACAACAACAGAGGACTGAACGCAAGACACAAGCACACGATAAAATGAAAACATCTTACCGTGCACTCACACATATGCAACGCGCATGTTTCATCTTAGCGCCATCCAAAACCTAAACCAACTAAAGACTCAAGGCGCTGAGAATGAAACAGCGCGATGCCGACAGAACAAACAAACACCGGGACGAGAGCGCGCAATCGCGAACACGCCCAGACCCCACGTGCCCGTATCAAACGGAAGCGCGCATGGTCTAAGCGTGCCCACAATCGGGACTCATACATAACACAATGATAACACACAGGACTAGACAGAGCTAGTATCCGGACTCTGCCACCAAAACAAGAATTAACAAGACAGGAGTGGCAGAACCCTGACACATGAAAATGGTGAGAGCATGCAAAATATAGTAGATAGTGTGTGTTTCACTTATTTTAAAATCAAATAATACACGCTTCATACAAAAATCACTGACTTGTAATATTTGAGCACATTTACTGTGCAAAACTTGTCAGTGAACTATGAAGGCAAAAAATCTATATATTTAATAAAATAAAATAATTGGTCATTAATCGTAATCAAGTTAAAATGTTCAATTAATCGAGGTTCTGATTTTAGGCCAAGTCGCCCAGTCCTTGCTCTGACACAACCCCATACAATGATTCTTTTCTTCTGTGGTCTGGAGCACACAACCTCAATTTCTCCCAAAATATACATGAAATACTGATTCATCAGAACAATGACATGTTTCCACTGTGTGATGATCTATCCTAGATGCCTCCAAGCCCAGAGAAGTTGACGGCATTTCTGTACACTGTTAACATAGGGCTTCCTTTTCACACAGTGCAGTTTTAACTGGCTTTTGTGGATATAATTACATATTTTGGTACTTGAAAAAGGTTTGCTAAAGTAGTCCTGAGCCCATGTGGTGAATCTGGTGATATAGCTTATAGATGAAGGACGCAGTGCAGACTGAGGTATCAGGTAGTTCAGATTAGGCTTGTGTCCTTGTTCTTTACACACTGAAATTCCTCCAGATTCCTTGAATCTTTTAATTCTTATGCATTGTTGAAGGTGAAATATCCAATTGTCTTTCTTTGAGGAACATTGTTTTTAAACATTTCAATAATTATTTCATGTATTTGTTGGCAAACTGGCAATCCTTGGCCCATCTTTGCTCCTGTCTTTTTTGGGAATGTGTTGCAGGTCTCACTATCAGGAAAGGATACATATTTACAAATGAAATGAAGTTGACCAGACAAAACCTAAAATATTTTGTGTTCATATTGTCTGCAATGAAATAATCAAGTCAATGTAATTTTAGAAAGTAAATTTAGAAATCACAACTTTATTATTTTATTTGCATTTTCCATACTGTCCCAATTTTTTTTTCTGATTTTGGGTTGTAAAAAAAAAAAAGCATTTTTCTGCAGTCACTGATATTTATTTTAATTGTTTATCTTTATTGCTGCTATTGACAGTTTGGTGCTATATTGTGACTGAATTAATTTCATATGTGCTTACATATTTAGTTCAACTGGATAATCCTCACATGAAAATAAAACTTTTAGCACTTTTGGATCTTAAATGCAAACGTAAGAACTGAAAAGCTAACATTAGACTATAAACGGACTACAGTGCCTTTGGGGCACTCACCTGTGATGTCAGCACCACCCTCCTACAGACAACTTTCAAGCTTACTTTTATAAATATGATCCATGACAAAGATTTACTCTCTCGATTATAAACAAATAAATATGCAAAAACACATATAGACCTACGTGCCTTTTGGATTGTTTTTACGTGGGTAATAAATACAGTTTTGCTTTACGGATGTTGTAAAAGTTTTAAAACTGTATGTAGAAATGTGCCTAGACTGTATTATCAGAAGACAAATTTAAATAACTGTATCGTTCGTGTGCATACAGCGTGCTTACCTTAGTAACAGACAACAGAAATGAGGCGTGAGGGACAGGTCTATATGCCTGCAAGTTCCATCATGGACACAGAACAACATTCAGTATTCTTTTTTTGTCACAAAGTACAGCAAAAAACAGCCCATACAGTCACATATGCTATACATTTTAAGAGGAGTGTAAATATTGCAGTTATGACATAGAGTTAAATGTGTTCAGATGAATAAAAAAAAAAAGACAGTTAACTTGTTTGTATTTTTTACTCATTTATTTACACGTTTACATTACTGAGAGCAGGAAAGAGAAAGGCAGCACAGATATAAAGATTCATTCAATCATTTTCTTGTCGGCTTAGTCCCTTTATTAATTCGGGGTCGCCACAGCGGAATTAACTGCCAACTTATCCAGGATTTGTTTTACGCAGCAGATGCCCTTCCAGCCGCAACCCATCTCTGGGAAACATCCATACATTCTCATTCACACACATACACTACGGACAATTTAGCTTTACCAATTCACCTCTACTGCATATATTTGGACTGTGGGGGAAACCGAAGCATGCAAACTCCACACAGAAATGCCAACTGACCCAGCCGAGGCTCGAACTAGTGACCTTCTTGCGAGGCAACAGCACTACCTACTGCGTCACTGTGCCGCCCAATATAAAGATTAATTTAAATTAAATGTTTTATGCTATGCTGTAATATCTTT
Source organism: Danio albolineatus (assembly GCA_903798035.1). Classification (NCBI taxonomy): domain Eukaryota; kingdom Metazoa; phylum Chordata; class Actinopteri; order Cypriniformes; family Danionidae; genus Danio; species Danio albolineatus. The sequence goes on from CAIGQQ010020271.1 coordinate 5,075, forward strand.
GAACAATGCATTGTTTTTCTGATTATTTACTTCTCATTATTTTATTTACATATACATAGACATTTTTTTTTTTTTATATATATATATTTTTTGCATTTAAAGAATTTAACTACATCTTGGCATTTTTGCAATTCTTTGAAATCCATTTTTTAATGCAATATTCCAAAATGTGCATAAAATTTGTTGGATAAAGACATAGCAATTGATTTGAAAACTGAATTATGGTTGAAAAATTAGGCCAACTGAATCAATAATAGTGTAATTTGTAATTAAGAACAAAAAAAAAAACGGGTTGGCCTGTCATAGTCACTGGTAAAACCCATAGTAATGAATGTGACAATCAGACACACAAATATTTTGTTATATTTTACAACTAATCAGTACCGCCGCTCCCTATACGCAGAGTATGCAGGCTGAGTAGGGCCTCAACTCCGGAGGGGGGCAACATCTCGGTTGCTCAAAAAAAAAAAAACCTTTCATTTAGTTATATTAACATAAACGGAGTGTTAATAAAATGTATATTGATAATATGTTGTTAAATACATTGAAAAAATAATTTTATGACGAAAGAAAAAACAAACATGTGAAGTATTTTTTTTTCCATGTGCTTACACTCGGTGTGCTCCACCCCCAGGAAAAGACAACAGCAGTCTGGAGCCGAAAAGAGGAAAAAAGTATGAGATGGATCACGTGCATCGGTTTCAGGTAACTTCCATGAATCTGGAAAACATATTTTTTGTTGTTCAAGTAAATTAATGAGGCTAACTTTTAAACTCCACAACTGCACCAAATGCGCCTTATTTGTTGTTGTTTACGTTTAGTTTCTTGCTTTGCTGCTATGCATTGTGCTTAAAGATTTCGCGTGTTCCCCTATTCTCCATGTCACTGATAATTACACAAACTTGTGTAATACTTTACACTTCTGTTTGCACACTAGCTACACACACATGCACAGCACAATTATTTCACCGTTTGTATTATAATTATTATTATATAGTTATTATATTATATAATTATATATAATATAATTCTTTGCAGTTGTTTATTGTTTTGTCTATTTCTACACATCTCTTATTGCTGCTGTTGTTATTGCTTGTATTACTGCAATGACAATAAAGTCTCTAGTCTACATCGGTGGATTGGTGTGCTTTTTATATTTTTTATTTTTGTACATCACAATATAAAAAAAGCTGACTCATTCTGTGATTTCTGAAAGATCAATAACAACATAAAATCTAATATAAAGGCATGCTAATCTAATATAATATAAAAGCATGAATTTATTAATACTTTTTTTCTGAATGTTAAAATTTATTTATTTTTTAAATTACACTCATTTCAATACACTTTTTAATTCTTAAAAACCGCAAATGTCTTTGATTTGTGCTGACAGCAAGGGTCAGTGTTTGTCACCATAGATTATAGTGCAAGTTAAATCCACATTTTGGTTGTAATTTAGACACATTATGAAGAGTGTTTGACTAGCCTGTTGTTTTAATGGTATGTCATGAGTTTTTCTTTAAATGACAATTTTTTCTGTATTGTACATGGAGGTCCAATGCTGAAAATTGTCACAAAAGACGATGAGGTGGCATGACCAGCAGTGCTCCAACAGCTGCACAGATACAGGATGCAGCACTGAGGACCATCCATCTCTACAGTAGAGAGAGGGTTTTATTCTTTACTTCTTGTAAATGTTTGAAATTGGGAGTCCTTCAGCAGAACACATGTCCGTGTTTATTTTGATGTAAACTGTTATTTTGTAATGTAAATATTTGAATGTTAAGTATAATTGAGTCTTTAAATACATATTTATGTATATAAATAAATGAATACATGCTTAAATACATATGTTTGTGTGTTTTTGATCCTCTGTGGGGGCACCACAGTAAAATTCTGCATAGGGCACTTTTCGCCAGCAGCGGCCCTGCAACTAATGCACAAACATCCTATCAACAAAAAGTGATGGTCAGTGTGTAACCCAACAATGAAGTATTTACAAACGAGAAAAGAATGTAATTTTTTTTTTCTTATGAACAGAGAAATCCTCTTCTTATGAAAGCTATCTTAATACTTTTGCCCTGTTTTATATAATGCTATGATTTATATATTCCTGTATTCTCTATGTCTAATCAAGTGTTTAAAGCAAGTCTGTTGCTTGTGTATTAATCTTCTATGTTAAAACTCTTGGGATTAGTGTTTTAACACTACTTCATTTAAACAAGTGGGTCACGGAGGCGCAGTGGGTAGCACAATCGCCTCACAACAAGAAGGTCGCTGGTTCGAGCCTTGTTAGTTGGCATTTTTGTGTGGAGTTTGCATGTTCTCCCCGTGTTTGCGTGGGTTTCCTCCAGATGCTCCGGTTTCAAGTCCAAAGATGTGATACAGGTAAATTGGGTAGGCTAAATTGTCCGTAGTTTATGTGTGAATGAGTGTATGGATGTTTCCCAGTGATGAGTTGCAGCTGGAAGGGTATCCACTGCGTGAAACATATGATGGATAAGTAGGTGGTTCATTCCGCTGTGGCGACCCCATATTAAAAAGGAAACCTAAAGACTAAACCGAAAAGAAAATGAATGAATGAATAAACATTTAAACAAGAATTCAAATATGTCATTCTTGATATCCCTGCTAACTTGATTTAGCAAATTTTCATTTACAAAATATGTTGTAATGTGTGCAATATCTTAGAATTTTATAGAAACATCCAATCAGGATGCATATGCAACTCACCAAGCTATGGTACAAACTTGACTCAGAAAGTTAACTTTCTTAATGGTCAGCTGAATTCCTATGTGAGATTAAAATCCTTATAAATGCTGGTGACCAAAACTGCCTCCTGCTCTTCTGTTTCTTGCAATCAGATGTCACACAAGATGTTGCTGAGCTAACAGTCTTCTTCAACCACAGAAAAAGCGGTGCCAGGCTATGGCCTTGTCTTTCCATACATCAAAATTCCTCTGACTCAAACTGGTTCTTTGTCTTATCAAGTAACTTTAGCAAAGATTCAATGGAGCCTCAATGGACTGCATCAGAACTCTCTTTCAAACAAGTGAGACATGCAACTATCAAAATTAGCGTCTTTAACAAATATGTTCTACAGACACATTTTGCAAGGTTTTCTTTAGGTTGTCAGTCTGCTAAAAATCAAACAATGCTTTAACTTCATGCTTTATTCTTTACTTTTACTACCTCTATACAGCCTCTATCTATGTAATTGAATGAGCGAGTATGTATGTTAAATTAGTTTCAGTGTTCATTCTTGTTAATAATGCCTTACTTTTATCACACTTGAAGTTGTTCATTGTTAGCTTACAACTGTACTCCCTAATCATACCGATTTTTAATTTTCAGGTTTTCATGTAATCCGAAAATTACATGTCTGCTTTCAGACATGTCACAGGTTAATCTAAATGATACAGGTTTTTACTTCATTGCTCTTTTGTTCTTAGTTTATGTTTTCATAACCAATGTTAAAAACAAAAATCCTCAAAATAGTGAATCAAAAAAATTGATATTAGTTTTATTTTATTTTTATCATGTGTTGTTAAATGCATGTTGTAAATTGTTGTTGTTGTCATTATCATCATTATTGTCATTTTTATTATTATTATTGTCATTATAGCACACCGTTTACAACACACTGCTTGCACACACACAAAATACTGTTCTTAAAGTATTTTAATAAAAAAGTAAGAAATTAGATAATACATCAAAATCCATCACATATCAACAATAAAATACCAATATCACTGCACAGATAAAATGTCAGGATGTGACAAAGAGACAAAGCAAGAAAGGCACCTTAACATTAAAGAAAGAGAAGCAACTCTTATAAGAGCTATTGACTTGTCAAAATGCCAGCGTTTTCATTAAAGTATGATTCCATCCCTCTCACCATTTCATGATTTTAGTTCTGTGCCTCATCTCTCTCCACATCATTGCCTTTTATTCCACCATTTCATGCTGACTAGCCTCATTGCTCAAGTAATTGCTTTTATGAAAATGTTGCCATTGCACCTGAATATTGTCACAAGACAAAGGCTAAGTGAGCTGATTATGTTTTTTTAATTTTTTTTTATTTCTGCCTTCAGGACACAAAGGGCTTATCTGCATTGACTGTTCTCCTAGAAGCCACTCTAAAAAAGCCTAAAAATGTTGATGGTGTTTATTTTTTGTAATCTTTCTGTCAATTAATATATTATATTTTTGAGTATTAATTCATTCATGGTCATGACATTCAAAAATGTGACAAGTAAATACGTCATTCATTCATTAATTTTCTTGTCAGCTTAGTGCCTTTACAGCAGAATGAACCACCAACTTGTTCAGCATGTTTTATGCAACAGATGCCCTTACAGCTGCAACCCATCACTGGGAAACATCCATACACACTTACACTACACATACACAAAATACCAATTTAACTCACCTAATTCACCCATAGTGCATGTCTTTGACCTTGTAGGGGAAACCAGAGCACCTGGAGGAAACACACGTGAACACAGGGAGAACATGGAAAGTCCACACAGAAATGCCATCTTACCCAGCCTTGCTGTGAGGCTATTGCACCCACTGTGCCACCTGTGACACACTTGAATACAATTTCCCTAGCCATACCAAGGCCTGATTAATATCCCACATTTAGAAATTGAATATTTAAAGATGAATATTTTTATCCATTTCTCAGTGAATATGGGTATTGTATCTTGGTACATTTTAAGCAAAACAGATTTATTAAACAGATATATTTAATAAATAATATTTTAGTCACCAAATATATTTAGAAAATTAAAGATAATACAATTAAATTCAAGCAAATATTGCAAAAAAATACAACCTACAAAATTTCATATATATATATATATATATATATATATATATATATATATATGAAATTTTTATTTAATATTTTTATATAACATAAATTTTGTTATACAAATTTTTGGAACATTACCGTAAGTTGTTAGATTTCTCCACATTTAATATATATGCACAAATATAACTTATGTCTGTTATGTCTTATCCAGCATTTGTTTGACGCAGCGGATGCCCTTCCAGCCGCAACCTAACTCTGGGAAACATTCATACATTCTCATTCACACACATACGGACAATTTAGCCAACTCAATTCACCTATACCGCATGTCTTTGGACTTGTGGGGGGAAACCGGAGCACCCGGAGGAAACCCACGCAACAACGGGGAGAACATGCAAACTCCACACAGAAATGCCAACTTGACCCAGCCGAGGCTCGAACGACCTTCTTGCTGTGAGGCGATCGTGCTACCCACTAGGCCACCATGGTGCCC
>CAIGQQ010020274.1:0-19894 GCA_903798035.1 Danio albolineatus
ATATATATATATATATATTCTCCACACAATCCCCCAAAATCCCCCTGAAGAATCACCTGTACAACAGTATTGACAGCCTTTGCTGTGAAGCTCTAAATTGAGCTCAGGTCCATTCTGTTTCCACTGATCACTCTTGAGATGTTTCAGCAGCTTCATTGGAGTTCACCTGTCGTAAATTCAGCTGATTGGACATGATTTGAAAAGATGAGTGATGATGAGGGAGGTGATCAATAACCTGATGGTCACTCTGTCTGAGCTCCAGCGTTCTTCTGTGGAGAGACGAGAACCTTACAGAAGGACAACCATCTGTGCAGCGATCCACCAATCAGGCCTGTATGGTAGAGTGGCCAGACGGAAGCCCCTCCTTAGCCTGGAGTTTGCCAAAAGGCATCTGAAGGACTCTCAGACCATAAGAAACCAAACCAGGCACCACTCATCACCAGGCTAATACTTTACCATCCCTACAGTGAAGCATGGTGGTGGCAGCATCATGCTGTGGGGATGTTTTTCAGCAGCAGGAACTGGAAGACTAGTCAGGATAGAGGGAAAGATGAATGCAGCGATGTAAAGAGACATCCTGAATGAAGACCTGCTTCAGAGTGCTCTTGACCTCAGACTGGGATGACGGTTCATCTTCCAGCAGGACAATGATCCAAAACACACCACCAAAATATCAATGGAGTAGCTTCACAACAACTCAGTGAATGTCCTTGAGTGGCCCAGCCAGAGCCCAGACCTAAATCCTATTGAACATCTCTGGAGAGATCTGAAAATGGCTGTACACCGTCGCTTCCCATCCAACCTGATGAGGTTGTGGGAAGAGGAATGGGGGAAAACTCCCAAAGACAGGTGTGCCAAGCATGTGGCATCATATTCAAAAAGACTTGAGGCTGTAATCCCTGCCAAAGGTGCATCAACATAGTATTGAGCAAAGGCTGTGAACACTGATGTACATGTGATTCTTCAGGCTATTTTACTTTTAATAAATTTGCAACAATTTCAAAAGCTCTTTTTTCACATTGTCATTATGAGGGATTGTGTGGAGAAATTTGAGGAAATACATGAATTTAATCAATTTTGGAATAAGGCTGTAACAAACAAATAAAGTCTAGCGATATGAATACCTTCCGGATGCACTGACTGTATGTATGTATGTATGTGTGTATTTATATATATATATATATATATATATATATATATGTGTGTGTGTGTGTGTGTGTGTGTGTGTGTGTGTGTGTGTGTGCATGCATAAAGTTGAAGTCTATATCAAACTGACTAAAATGGAGGTAAACTTTGTATATAACATTTTTTGCTGAAACCTATAGCAACTAAAATATTTGTCATCTTTCATTCATTCATTTTATTTTCGGCTTAGTCCCTTTATTAATCTGGGGTCGCCACAGCGGAATGAACCGCCAACTTATCCAGCATTTGTTTTACGCAGCGGATGCCCTTCCAGCTGCAACTGATCACTGGGAAACACCCAAACACTCTTGCATACACAAATACACCCTGGCCAATTTAGTTTCTTCAATTCCCCTATAGCGCATGTATTTAGACTGTGGGGGAAACCGGAGCACCCGGAGGAAACCCACGCCAACTCGGGGAGAACATGCAAACTCCACACAGAAACACCAACTGACCCAGCCGGGCTCGAACCAGCGATCTTCTCGCTGTGAGGCAATCGTGCTAACCACTGTGCAGTTCGTGACTTTTTGACATTAAATTTTGTTTATGCATATAATTTTTTGTTTATTTCTTTCGTTGTCTTTTCAAAGGTCTTTTAAGCTCAGGATGGGAACAAAGTCGTAATTCTGAAAAAAATCTTTTAAACATGATTCTTGGTTTTGGATTATTGACAATGTTACTAATCTCTGGATTCTGTAAGTATATTTTGCATTATTTAATGTTGTGTTTTTTTCCCCATGTTTACCCCTGATTCTGTCACCATGACTTGACAGACCAATTTTCTTATAACTGATTACAACTGATATGTCCAGTAAATGAGGGTGATCATATTTTAATGTTATTTTGTTATCTTTCCTAATATAGTGATAATTATCCTTCTTCGCATGAGAACACATAAGATTATATATATTATTGCTGCTTTAAAATGTATGGATACTTTGCCTATATTATTCTTCATCTCCACGTTCTTCTATTTTGGAGCTGCGCTTTTCGACACAAAGGGTAAATAAATAATACTTTAAGTAAAAAAAATCAATTTTGTATAAGTAACTACAAAGTTGTATTAGTTTGTTTCTAATTCAATTAATTGGATTTAATATAATATAATCATTCTAATAATGTTAATTGGATGTATCTGTTGGGAAAGCTCAGTGTTTACAGCTCTTAATTGTTTTTCCTTATGTAGTACTTTTGGCTACTGGAGTTTTACCACTGTTGATAAGTATGACAAGGTACAATTTGGAGGATTTCAGCCTAAATCGTGTCTCACATGGGGAAACACACAAGCTCTATGGTAAGTGTTAATACTTATTAAATAACTTACAAGGTGATTGCTTATTTTAAAAGCATGTGTGGATTTATATGGATAAATATTAGGGCTGTGAATGTTTGGGTAGATTTACAAAAAAAATTATTCATTGGTTTTACTTTTTTTTTTAAGATAAGTGATTGCAAACAATTTAATGGGCTAGATTTAAACAAACTAATTAAATTTAGTATTGCTCAATAATAAGATATGTAACTGTTAATTTGAATAGTTTATTAATCATTTATTTTCTTATTTTCTTTATTATATCTTAAAAACTATGGAATTATATCCCAGACAATTTTTTACATTTACAATTTTACAATTTACAATTGTATTTTCCATATGTAGATGCATAAATCGTGTCATAATCCAAATGCAATTGCAAATCCCGCATTACGGCAAACGCGCAGTGACTGCCACATTCCAAATGAAAAAGCAAAGTCCATTTGCAAATGCTTTTCCCATGTCTTTCGAGCTATGGGCCTATTGTTGTCTATTGGAAGGAATGTTTCCATAGAGCCGTCGTTTAAGTACAGGGTAGTACTCCTTTGAAATGAATGTGGGACCAGGGTGCAGTGGAGGACTGGCCATCTAAAGCGATGAGATCCCGGAGGTCAGCATTCAAATATTTCTTTAAATGACGAAAATAATCATTTTACATCACTTTTCTACGTGACCGCATGGGCATTGCTGAAGAAGTGTGTGTGTTTGTGTGCATGGAAGTGAATTATCCTCCCTCCCTGTTAAATTTGATCAAATCCATGTCCTGAAACACACCTCCTCTCTCATTTTCACTTCTCATTCTATCAGAGGGAGCGATTCATTTGTGAATGAATCCCCGTTATGAACGACTCGTTCACTTAGCCGACAATAATACAAGTTTCTGGCACCGCAGCGTCTTGTTGTCATGTTTCATTTACATTGTTTGCTGATTTTATTCAATAAAACTAGCACAAGCCTAGAATTTAGTGCAAGTTGGTGCTACTTTGCCTTATGGTCAGTGCAGTGAGTGACTGTATTATTGACAATTCTTGTTTAGCACAAAGTTTGTAGCATTTAAAACGTAAAAAACGAAATCTTACCTATGAAGTGTTCTGACTTTGTGCTTTGTTTTCTTTGTTTGCTCATTACTACACCTGTACGCAGCGCTAAAGTCCAGCATCTTCAGATTGGCTTTGGTCTTGACTAGTGCGGTTGAATGGCTTTTGTCTTGGAAGCACTGTACAAATGTGGCGGCGCTATTGACGCATGCTCAGGGTCCGTATGCGAAATCTAGTGTATATCTAAATAGAAATATTATTTGCTTAATTAGCTTTTTCTTTTTGTTGTGCATGTAACCTGCCAAAACTACAATGGAATTGCAAATTTGCTATGTCAACACTGAAACCTGTCGAGGAAACGACAGGGGCGAGCTATTTTATTGTGCGTGTTTGTATTTGGAAGTGACGTCACTCACAGTCAACGTGTGTACCATTTTGAAAAATGGAGGTAATCGGTGAAATTGTGGAGCAAATTTTAACACTTGCGCCGCAGGTTTAAGACAGCTTATGTGATACAGATTTCCTTTTACTAAGAATCCATTTAATTTTGAACGCGTTAAATGAGTTAATGTGTGGCCTTATCGAACAGCACAATCAATGATGTGGGCTTCGCCAACTTAATTGAAGTTGCCGGGAGGGTTTTTATGAAGGACAGAGCTAAATGACCAGAATGTCCACTAGAAATGATCCAGTACTATGCGACGTGTGGTTACTTGTGTGTCCAGCTTTCAAAATGCATTTGAAAATTTTCTGGGATATACTTCCATAAAAAAACACCAACTCCTGATTTGTAAATAATGTGGTACTCAATTAACAATGAACAATAAGTTTTTAAGAAAGTATGAAAATACAATCATTAAGCACATTATAAATGTGCTTATAAGTCAAGAATACAGCATTTGTAGTTGTATTTATAAACTGTTTACTGACATCAATTAATGTAGAGTCAATGCTTAACAAATAATAAATTAACTATTTGCTAATGCTTAATACATAATTCATAGTATGTAGTTATTATAAAGTGTTACAGATTTTTTTTTATTGAAAAACTGACAGCTATAGGAATTTTGTATGTTGGCTCTACTCAGGGCCTTTGCTAGACATGAAGCTCTATGGGGGTTGGTTTATTAGTGTTATATATAACACTTGCGCTGCGTTCACACCATACGCGGTAGAAGCGTCAAGCACGAGTGATTTACATGTTAAGTCAATGCAAAGACGCGAATAGACATCCTGTGGCACGATACGCGCGAAGGAGGCGGCGCGAATGACACGATTTGCGTGAATGAAGCGGCGTGAGTTGAGCGTTTGAGATTTCGAAACATCTGAACTTCAACGGACATTCGCGCCATGTTAACCAACCAGTAGCTTGCTCTTGATTATGATGTAGCACCTGTTGTTGGTATCCCGGGGGTTTCCTCCTGCCGACATTGACAACAGTTCATCAAACTGGGCTCGGCTCAGTCAGAAGCACCGCTGAAAGCTTCCATCATCTAGACAAAGTTTCTGGAGGAGTTTATCAACTCATAGAGCTCTGTGCACCTCTGAAAGAATCTAGTGCACTCAGGCACGGCTCCAAACAAATCGACACTGTTTTTCAGCCTTCATAAAGCACATGAACACAGCTATTCTCTCTATAAAATCCATGTTAGCCATTTAGCAATGAAGCTACAGTCACCAGGCAGACAGAAGCCCTGCACATCTTGCGAATCCGCGTCTGTTGTGAAGTGAATTTGACACGCGAATGAAGCGAGTAACCTCAAAACGTTCACGCTTCTAATTACGTGCAAATAGCATGATTTACGTGCGTTTGCCGTGTCTGGTGTGAACACAGCATAGAATAATACATTTCTGCTGGTTTTCTTCTAAATTATTTAGAAGCTAAATAAATAAATGCTAAATAATTTACCTTCATAACCTAATTTTCTATTGAAATAGTATTTAATTTACATTTATAATAAGTTATAGTCAATGCATAAAATGTGCACACTGGATGAGAACACAGGCTCATTGGGAATATGTGTGGTATGTCGTCACCGTCAACTTTTGTTCCTTGTCACAATAAACCGCTGACTGCTTACCTCCATATGGACAGCTTTTCCAATGTGACCAGTTTGCTCAGTAGCTCACCTTGTACGCCATTGGACTTGGGAAGCAGACTGAACGATGATTAGAGTTTAGCGAAGGAGGGTTCCAGAAAGCAGGTAAAACGAAACAACAACAAAAAGAGCAGTGTGAGACCAAGTAAAAAGTGTGCTACTGCAATTCAAGTTTGCTTTTGAAAACACTGTTAGTTGGCTTTAGGGAAGGGTGTGCGTAGGTCAGTCACTATTAAGCATTTATATTTTGGCTTCTCTTACAGACGTGTGCGATGAGGATGTCGAGTTATGCACAATGTGCTTATTTTGCTGTTCTCAAAAATGTAGCCCAGGGAACATATCCACAATGAGCCTGGGTTGGTTATATCATTGTTGCTACCAATGACTTCCAAAGTAAGAAAGAAATGATTATGGAGGTTAATGGTTATGGGTTTTCTGCTTTCTTTACACATTATCTAATTTGGGTTCAACGGAAGAAAGATACACAGGTTTTGAAGAAGAGAGTAAATGATGACAGAATTTTTTATTTTTGGGTGAACTGCGCCTTTAAGGTTATGTACCGTGCATTACATTTGATCTAATATCTAATCATTTGTAATGTTTTGTTTCAAATCAAGATTTTACGTTAAGACTGTTTTGTCCAATAAACATGAAGGCATTTTTGCTCAAAAGAAGAGACTGGATCTTAGATGTCACATGGGTGAATACGGTAATGATCTGGTTTTACCGGGTGGTGCTGGAGAATCAAAGAGGTACAATACAATACAATATTGTGTTTTTTGATAACTTCTCATTTGTAAATTTGTACAAATGATGGTTTTGTTTCAGATTATATGGGATGGGCTTTTGTGATTGGGTTTCTGCAGATACAGTGGGCATTCATGGATTTATCATGGGCGTATGATGATTCAGGTACAGTTTTGTACATATCAATAGTGTTTTTCATCTCTCCATATTTGTTTCTCTTTTTTATTTTTTTGAAAAAGTTACTTTTATTGACACTTTCGATAGCTGGAGGTAATGTATCATCGGGGTTGTTGTTGTATTTAAGGTTCAAAAACCTGATAATAAAGTGCAGTTCTTATTCTGTTACTATGTTGACTTATTTCCATAGTATAAATATGATTTATTATATTACATTTACTTCAATATTGAAAGTCAACATGGCATAGAGTCCTGGGTCTTTGTAGGGGCCTCATCCTAATGGGATAAGCCCAGAACACCTATTTTAATATCTTAGAGGCATGCGAATCAGATACCTAAACCACCTTAGCTGGCTTCTCAGGCTCATGACTATATGTAGGAGTAGGAACGTAGATTGACCAGTAAATTAGAAGCATTGCCTTATGGCTCAGCTCCTTCTTCACCACAATGGACCGGTACATCGACCGCATTAATGCTGGCGCTGCACCGGTCCACCTGTCAATCTCACACTCTGTCGTTCCCTCATTTATGAACAGAAGCCTTCAATACTTTAACTCAAAGACTCTACTCCAATCTGGAGATGGCAAGCCACCATTTTCTGGTTGAGCACCTTGGCCTTGGACAAACTGTCTCAGTGCATGCTGAAGTTTTAGTTCCAATTAAGCCAACAGGACAACATCAACATTCTGTGGTCCCCAAATCAGACCCCTGATAATTATAAATAGGAAAATAAAATTCTGTCCAAAAAATATAATTGGTGACAAAGGGCAGCCCTGTCGGAGTCCAACATGCACCAGAAACAAGTCTGACTTACTGCCAGCAATGCAAACCAAACTCCTGCTCAATTCATACAGGGACCTGACAGTCTTTAACAGAGCATCTCTGGCCCAATACTCAGAGCACCCCCCTACAGAATGCCATGAGGGACACGGTCGAATGCCTTTTTCATGTGAACGAAACACATGTGGACTGGTTGCGGATACTCCCATGAACCCTCAAGAAACCTATGACGAAAACGGTTGTTTCTCCTGGACCCGAAGTTCAACCATTGGCTGGAACAACCAAGCCTGGAAGGACTCCTTCAGCTTGACTGCATCCCTCACTTCTGGTCTCACCACCGGGTTCATGGCTTGTCACCAAAGGTCTAACAGCCACAGCTTCTCGTGGCTGCGTCAAAAATGGACTATATGGACCACTAGGGCTTAATGTTTCCAGCCGCCCTCGGCATCTGGTCATATTTCTTCCAGAGGTGAGAGTTGAAAAGCCGTGTGGTTGAGCCAGACATTCCTAGAGGACTCTCACAATACGTTTGGGCCTGCCAGCAGATCCAACTGTTGAAAGCTCTGCCCCTCTCTTTACCCGAGTGTCCAAGACATACGGTCGGAGATGATAAAACCACAAAAGTCGATCATTGCCCTCTGGCCTTGGGTGTCCTGGTGCCATGTGCATTCTGTGCTTGACGATCGAGTCATTGTGGTCCTGGCCTTTGATCACCACTCGTTCAACAATGCACCAGCCCCTTACGGCTCCCCCTGTAGGTAGTGGGCCTGCAGGAGGATGGTCCTATGTTGCTCCTTAAGGCCGAGCTCGGTCGGATTCTGTGAGAGAAAACCCGGCCAACAGGTACTCGTATATGAGCCCCAATCCCCAGCCTGGCTCCAGGGCCTTGGCTGTGCCATTCCAGGCGACGTCACAGTCCTAGATTTTGCCTCACTCATAATGAGTTAAAAGTTTAAAGTTTTTTTGTTTGATTACATTAAATAACAGGTGTCAATTTAAAAGTGCACACATCTAACATTATAAGCATTCGATTGCTTTCCTGACGTTTTATGCTCATTTAGGACAAAATTAGTCAAAATAAAATAAAAAAACATCAAGATCGACATCTTTAGATGTTATTATTATTATGTTCAAACACGCACCCAAAACCCAGACTTTCGCTACGCTTCAGATCGCATGTTCAGAATCCGTTTGGGAAACAGCGTCTGTTTATCACTATGGAGCTCGTCAGCTGACAGTCACGCACCACTTTATGACTGTTTTGAGGATTGCATAGGAGGAGACGGCACCTGTAAGGAAAAGGAAAGGGAATCCCGCCATTTTCAAAGTGTTTCATGCCTAAATAAAACGAAAGCACAGAACTGACTCACATTTAAGAGCAATGGTATTCAACTGTATATGTGAATGCTAACTTTGCAATTTAACATGCTCGAATGCTTTGTTTTTTTGATGAATGTTGTGATCTATATATGTGTATGTGAATGTTTTTTCCTTCAGTATATACAGTAACAATATTTCTTATAATATATAAGCTTTGCTCAAATCTTACCTTCATTGCAGTTGATTGCCACAATACGCTTGTGCATCTGATTGGATCAGTTGGTGTAGTTTTACTGAACTCTTTTACACTGATGACAGAACTGATGCTCAAAACTTGTGAGTTAAGCGCTGACTTAAGATACTTGTTCACGTTAGTGTTTTTTTTATAGATCTGTATTACAATATCTGCATTTTATTTCTTCAGTGACTGGTGAACGCAGAGTAGGCGACTTGAGAATTATTCTCTTTCCATCTGAAAGTTGTTTTGCTTTGTTTCTGCTGATTTTACAACTGTTTGCACCTGGTGAGTAAAACTTTAATAGTTTCCCAGTATTGTATTTTTTATTTGTTTTGTTTGTATGAAGAATTTTAGTGCAAATAGTTGCTCTTAATGACAGAGTGAATTTTTTTTTAGTTTTCAGGTTAATTTAAATTACACCTTTTATCCCAGTGGTTGTGTTTGTCCATATTTTACCCATTGTTGGGTTACAATGACCCGGCTTGTTTTAGAGTGTTAAAAGCAGTGTTGGGGGTGACATGAGTTACGTAATAAAGTAACGCATTACTTTAAAAATGTAAGTAATGATATTTGAGTTACTTTTGTATAACTTTTTTGTTAGCTTTAGGGAGCGCTGCGGTGGCGCAGTGGGTAGTGCTGTCGCCTCACAGCAAGAAGGTCACTGGTTCGAGCCTTGGCTGGGTCAGTTGGCGTTTCTGTGTGGAGTTTGCATGTTCTCCCCGTGTTGGTGTGGGTTTCCTCCGGGTGCTTCAGTTTCCACTTGTCAATTTTAAGAGCGCACCGTCAGTTACATGGCAAAAACCGATTGAACAGCTCCATATTTTGTTTGGAATATACACATTTCGGTAGACTAATTATCAGAGCTGCAGGAGTGTTTTGTTAGTTTGTCATCCTCTGAGAAAACGGTTGATGGTCGTCTAGCAACGACAAAGGAGCGTGAGCACAAAGGGTTACAAAAACTGTGAAGGAAGCTTTCCACGTGCTTTTAGACACAATATGTGAACAGCCCCATAAGCTATGTCTTAACTAATGCAGATAAATGTGAAACTGGGTTTTTGTCTAAACACGCTCTATGTCCACACTAATTTTTACAATTTCCTTCAGTCATCCACACTAAAACGCCTAAAAAAATGCTGTCGTTCATGTATCGTGCATGAGCACAGATGTAAGACGCTTGTACCTGCATCATATACATCTGCATTTATTTACTTTCTGTCTTTTTGCATGGAATGATGGCAATAGGGCGGTCTACTCCTGTTTGCCAGATATGGGCCACAATTAAGCCATAGCCATACCACATGTCAGCCAGAATTCAGCCAAATGAACCAGAACTGACCCTATTTGGGCCACATTCTGCTTTTATTTTGGCCCAGATCCGGTCCACACGAGACATATAAATCCGGCTCACATACCGCATGGAATGATGGCAATAGGGCAGTCCACTCCTGTTTGCCAGATATGGGCCACAGTTAAGCCATATCACGTCAGCGAGAATTCAACCAAATGAACCAGAACTGACCCTATTCTGGGCCACAATTTGCTTTTATTCTGGCTCAGATCAGGCCTACACATTACACTTGCTGGTTGTGGCAAAGTACAAAAATCCCAACATGCATTGCAGTGTGAATACATTATATAGCTTATTGATGCTACAGTTTTTATTATTTGCTGTTAATTCTGCTGTTTATGTTGACGTTGTCAATTTTGTCAATATAAATATATTTATTTATTTTACTTGGCTTTTTTGCTCTAATGAAAAAAACTTTCGAAGCAAAGTTTGTAAAAGTTACAGCAGCCCAAAGGAAATTTTATATTAAGAGGTTCAGGGCTATGAGCCTAACTAAAGCAAACACTTTTCTTCATGATGGTGACTTTAGTCTATGTGGTCCACATATGTTTTAAGATAACTGGGCCACATTTGCCATATCTTCTCTGTGCCACTTAAGGCTCACAGCCACATTAGCCAGAACTTACTGTGCCAAATATTTGCCAAAATGGCCCACATATGTCTTAAGATAACTGGGCCACATTTGCCATATCTTCTCTGGGCTGCTTTAGGCTCACAGCCACATTAGTCAGAGGTAACTGTGCTAAATATTTGCCAAAAGTGTCTCACATTTGTTTTAGGATAACAGGGCCACATTTGCCATATCTTCTCTGGGCCACTGTAAGCTCAAATCCACATTAGCCAAAGCTTCCTGTGCCGAATATTCACCAAAAGTGGCCCACATATGTTTTAAGATAACTGGGCCACATTTTCCATATTTTCTCTGGGCCACTATAGGCTAATGGCTGCATTAGCCAGAGTTTACTGTGACGAATATTTGTCAAAAGTGTCAAAAATATGTTTTAAGATAACTGGGCCACATTTGTGATATCTTCTCTGGGCCACTTTAGGCTCACAGCCACATTAGTCAGAGCCAACTGTGCTAAATATTTGCCAAAAATGGCCCACATATGTCTTAAGATAACTGGGCCACATTTGTCATAGCAAATCTGGGCCACTTTAGGCTCACAGCCACATTAGCCAGAGATTACTGTGCCAAATATTTACCAAAAGGGGCCAAAAATGTTTTATAATAACTGGGCCACATTTGCACCCACACATGTTATCCACTTTGGGTTTAGACCTAGATTACCCTTAAATGACTATGCCACATTTTTGTCAACTGTGGCCCACATTTGGCCCATATTTGTCTTGCATCATTTGGGCCAAATCTACCGTTTTTCACATGGGCGACATTAGGCTCACATTCAGATTACATTTTGCCATAAGTGCCAAATCTTTGCCTTAAATGGGCCATATATGAATTTGAATCTTTGGCCCCCCTTTGTCATTGTACAGGTGGGCCACTTCAGGCTCACATTCATTTTGTCTGGGCCAAAGCCCAGTGCCGAATTACTGCCTAAAGTGGCCCACATTCGTATGCTATGGGTATATTATTTCTTCATAATACATGATAATTAATCATCCACTTGTCATGAACTTTTAGCTATAATATACAAACCTGCGAACATTTGTCTTTGAAATTCTGGTAGACCGGGTGTGTTATAATGTATATTGCCAGATTGAGTTAAAGAAATTCTTCAAGATTTGAATATTTCGTCAATTGTGTGCGGTGATGAGCTGTATACTAGATCTGGCAACCTGACAAACAACGTCATAAAGGGATTGTTTGTAACTAGATTGGGCCATACAGATTAAGGGAGTTTCCCAGGAGATATAACAAAATGGGAGGGTGGTGGGAGATGGGTGTAAAATACAAAAGACATGTTGGCATATATACAAACATCATGAAATATCCAGTCTTTACAGTATAAAGCGTAACATGTGGCTCTTCTCTGTTTCAGGCGAGACTCACGTGCACAAGGGATGCAATTATTCTGCAGTGATCCTCCTATTCATCCTGCTTTCTGTAGTGCTACTAATTAATAAAAAACTTATTTAACATTGCTAAATGATGATATCCAAATCTCTTTTTTGGTAACAGTATGTGTTAAAATTATTTCTTAAAGGGGTGGTCCAGAGTGTATTTGTAAGACTTGGTTGTGTTTATGGGGTGCAAAGCAATGTGTGCTCATGCTTCACTTGTAGAAAATCACCTTATTTTTTTTATATATATATCTTACTTTGATTATATCCAGCTACTCGGCTAACATGAAAACCACTGTCATATTTTCTAGTTCCCCCAAAAGCCCGCCCTCAAGAGGCTCTGATTGGTCAGCTAACATAATGGCAGCGTCATGCCTCTACTAGCACACACTTTGCCTCTGCTGTGTAAATACTGTCAGTCAGTTTAACTGTAAATGACCTTTGTCAAATGCTAGCTATATATGTTTCATAATTCTCTGGAGCATAACTAAAATTAAACTGTAAGCACTTCTGACTTTGTGTCGTGTTCTTTGGAAGCCCAGAAACAAGAAGCTCTGTGGAAATAGCAGCGTTTGGATGCCATTTTAGCTTTCTTGCTATAATATTACATATAACATAACGCCCCTGGCCACACCCTTTCACTGCGCTGGGTGTATGCTTGTAGCCTGAAGGATTTATGCCATCATTAACCCAGATGTATTTTTTGTAGTCCCCAAACTTTGTTCGCTGTAGGCTTTGCTAAGCTAACTCTGTAAAAGCCAATGTCTCCCTTTGCATTGAGCGTCTTCCATTCAGAGATGTTGTTTGTTCACACAGCTATATTACACATCAACTAAAGTTTCAAATACGATATCGTAGTGGACCACCCCTTTAACATTTAAAACCCCAGCACTCCTGCCTCCCATTACATCAACAGTAAGGTCATTTTATCTTCATTAAGGTCATTAAAATCTTGTGTATGTTAAGTGTTGTAATCGTGGAAAGTAAATCAAATGTAGATTAAGATATTTTAATAAATACTAGTGTTTTGTGCTATTTTAGTGTTTGAGCCGTAAGACTGCAAATATAACAGAGTAATTTGAGTGATTATGTAATTTGTAGATACATTTGTGTAACATTGTACATACATTTGTGAATGTTAGAATATAAAAACAAGCACAATGTATTTTTCTTCACTGAATGTAAAAGGAGTCAACATACGAGCATATCCTTTGTTTTGTTTTTTTGTTATGTATTTATGTAGGGTGGCACGGTGGCTCAGTGGTTAGCATTGTCGCCTCACGACAAGAACTCTGTGTGGAGTTTGTATGTTCTCCCCGTGTTGGCGTAGGTTTCCTTCGCGTTCTCCTGTTTCCCCCACAGTCCAAACACATGCGCTATAGGGGAGTTGAATGAACTAAATTGACCATAGTGTACGTGTGTGTGTGTGTGTGAACGGGAGATAAGGGTATTTCCCAGTACTGGGTTGCAGCTGGAAGGGCATCTGCTGTGTAAAAACATATGCCGGAATAGTTGGCAGTCCATTCCACTGTGGTGATCTCTGAAATAAAGAGACTAAGCAGAAGGAAAATGAATGAATGTATTTATGTATTTATTGATTGATTTGACTGATTTGAATGTCTGCAATTCCCTCCAGTCCAGCGTTGTGAGTTTTGTCCCAATGCCATGTTGTTATTATTGTAATTATTATTTATTACATGGCTGTCTGGAATACCTGATTCTGACTGGTCAGTCGCAACATTACGAAGTATGTTATTCCCAGATAACAACCGCTGAATAATGCAATAATGAATAATTTTTCTCTCAGCTTTGTATTTTTGACTGTTTGGCGGCGTCTTATGGCTGAATAATGCACAGGTTAGTGTATACTCCATCAGCTGATTTAATTTTTGTCAGCTTTGAATTTAAATAATAAACTATTATGTCTCAGAACAATGTTTTGCATCTTATTTTTATGGTTTGTGGCAAGTACCACTGTAAAAAGTTGGATAATGTACATCCAGGTCTGTTGTTTTGGCAGAATAAACATTCCAGTCTTATCAAAGTCCCTTTATTCTGCCCTTTATTCTCCCCATCTGCATTAGGAGGATTATTATTAAAAAGTTCTTAGTAATTTCTCGTGTAAAATGTGTCATTTAATTAATAGGCAGTGCCTCTGTAATTGACTCTATGTACAAACTCTGCTGATGTAGTTCCGGTAATAATAATAATAATTCCATACATTTTATATAGCGCTTTTCTGGGCACTCAAAGCGCTTTACACAATTGGGGGGGATCTCCTCATCCACCACCAGTGTGCAGCATCCACCTGGATGACGCGACGGCAGCCAATTTGCGCCAGAATCGCACACCACACACCAGCTGATTGAGAGAGGAGACAGAATGATGAAGCCAATTATGATATGGGGATGGTTAGGAGGCCATGATGGACAGTGGCCAAATGGGCTGATTTGGCCAGGATGCCGGGGTTAAACCCCTACTCTTTCTCGAAGAGCATCCTGGGATTTTTAATGACCACAGAGAGTCAGGACCTCAGTTTAACGTCTCATCCGAAAGACGGTAGAATATTAGTCAGTGTGTTTTACTTCAGCATAGCGGCAAAACCCTTTTGATACGGCTGTTTGACATCGATTTTATTACTTAGGTATTACATACTGTATTATAAAAACATATATACGTTGGCATTATTCAAATGGCTTCCAGAAAGTTTAAATATCAACGGCGGGAGGACAGTAGTTCGGCTGAACATTGCTGTGTCCCGTTGTCAGACCTCCTCAAAATTTAACTCTTCACTGAGCTTCCACACTTTTCCAGCAGACCAAGAAACAAATAAAAAGCGGATTTTATAACAATCAACGTGAGAATTTTAACATCACATCTCACACAAGGGTCTGCAGTTGTCACTTGATCTGATTGAGCATCTGACACCGTCCATCGCACGGCTGAGGGTCCACACTGAGCATCTCATCTGAAGGGTGAAGCAACACAAGCTGGACAGTCATCGTCTCTTTCTATTACAGCGAGCATCGACCAGATTTACACAATGGCTTGCCTTCTGCCCATTAGTAAATGCTTAAGCTAAAGATTAAAGAGTAGATGATGAACCTAAATTTATTCATGTAAAAAATTATATAAACACACTCTGTACATAATTTATATGTTGTCAATATAATAAACATTAATTTTCAAAATAATCATTTAAACATAGAACAATTTGAGTGAACATTTGCACTGCACAAATGTAAATATGAATAACTTTAGATGCTTTAGATGGGTTTTTTGTTCACAGAGAATTATGTGATGGTTACCTTCATCACATGTACCACCTCCATCTTTTGGCAAAAATTAGGCAGGCAACTACCGTCAGACCCCAAGTGATGCTCAAGCACTGGTTGTATTTAATTATATTTAATGTTAGCTATTAAATAAGATAATTTTTTTTATATAAGATTACAAGAGTAATGCAAAATGTGTTTGTTTCAAGTAGCAAAAATGTAATGAATGGGACACCACCTTCAACTCATTTTCAACAAGGAAAACCCTGAAATATGTAAATATAAGTAACTAGACATTTGCACTGCAGTATAAATATGAATAATTTAACACAATGATAAACATTTCCCTTACAGCGATGTGTAAAAATACAACATTAAACTATTGTTAAATAAAAAGTTGTGTCAGTGTGTTTGTTCAAATCTGTTGTCATCTTGACAGGTAAAAGTAAAAAGCGGAAGAAATGGTCAGCTTCATCTGAAACATGTTGATGTCTTTGTAGATGAGCTGGATCATCATGTCATCCTGAGTAAAAATGAGCTCCCACTCAAACTATGCAGCTTCTCTGACTTCATCATTGACCTTAAACACATCTCATTGATCTCTGCTGTCACTCCATCCTTACAGGAACTGAGAAATAACCTATAGTTAGTAACTCATACTCACGGCTAGAGTTTAATTGCTATTCGGATATGTAACGTTAGCATGATAATAATCACACTCAAAATGATGTTTGTAACCCGAAATGTAGAATTTGAACCTGTTCTTCTTTCCTGTTAGGTGTGACAGCTCTCTGTCTCATGATTCAATTAATGTCCTTCATGGTAATCCAAGGAAAAAGTGATCACCGTACCGCACCGGAAGTTGACATGCGGGCTAACCGCAAACGCGGAAGAGATCGTGCATCCAGTCAATTCCTGGATAAACACACACCTTGTTCTCTTGGTCTGCACAGCTGTGGTTTACTGATCAAATGAAAAGTGAAAGTCGGGGAGGAGCCGAAAGGGGACAGAGACAATCATTTGGTCTACAGTTTATGAGCTAATCGCAAAAGGTTTTAGAGGGCATGAGTAGAAATATGGCTACAGCCCACCTAAAATAGGCCTAGGAACGCCCATGCATACAGACATGCACAAACAAACGCACATGTGCATGCACAAACACACAATATGCACATACACTTCCAATATTCACATACTGTATATTCTATTGTTGCAGTCATTTTTTTACAATGAAACTGCTGTTGCACTTGTAGTACCCTCAGTTTTTGTGCATTTTGTCTACCTGTTGCAACTTACCCTAGTATGGGTTACAACATACCAATCAGTAGTGGGGTAGGTTGTGACAAATGACCACTATGTTTTTGTCATCGTCTCACAAAGTCTGTGATATAGTTTGAAAAATGTAAATTGTTGATGTTTGTAGTAGACAAATGTGAGTACTTTGCCTAAAAGTTGCAGTCATGTAGCTAAAAAAACAAGGAAGAGGTGCTAAAGAAAAATTGTTACAATCATCCCCGGTCTCCCCTACATTGACTTTTTCAGTAATGTTAGTTTGTGTATGTATTCGTTTAAATTAGGCTGTCTATTGATAAAATGTTTAAGCTGTTTTTTTTTCAGAAGGGAAGTGAAACTAAGAGGAAAAGGGTGCAATTTTTAGCATTGCTGTATGTTTATTTAGATTCTGGTTGTGAATGGTAGTTTTTTTTCCCCACTTCTATTGCTACGTTAGAAACTTTTCTGACTTATATATGTAATGGATAAACCATCACTTGCGTAAAATTACTGTAATCTCGTCAACTGCCAGCAGATGGAGCCTGAAACCGCTTATTTTAGCCTGCCACTGTTTGTAACGACACTTTTAGTCAATTTATTAGTGGTAACTCGGTTGTTTTGTGTCTGAATTGAAGAGATAAAGTGACATTTAGCTGTATTTTTGACATTTGGAGTATTTTATTCACAACACGTGCATCTCCTCCACGTATAACTCCCTTTACTGAATGCAGATTACCATGTTTTATTGATTATCATGAATACAGAGAGTTCAGCAGCATTTGGTTTTACTGAATAACCTTTAATAGGACAGATATTGAGTGAGTGAGAGAAAAGTAGATGGTTTGGAGGATTGTTTTTACTGAAGGGAAGACTTTACTGCCTCACAGAATAAATAAGAGCACATGTGAAAGTATGAAATGTTGAGGAATGCTGTTGTGAAGCGAGCTGGAGTCACATTTCACTTCTGTAGAGAGAGTTAAAGGAGAGCTTTGAGCTGTGAAGACCCTCCAAATCCCACAACAGCTGCGTTTAAACACAGACTTATTCATAAACACACACACAAACGACAAATTCTCACTTATGCACACACAAACAGCACACTTATTCATACACACTCACTTACATACACATGCATGTGCGCATTCTCATTTACACACTAAACAAAATTCACACACACAAACTATTCAAACACATTTTTACTCATACACACAACCCTCATTCATACACAATCTCACTTATACACACAGCACTCGCAATGACAACACACTTACTCAAAACACTTGTACACACACAACACACTCATTGATACGCATTCTCACTTAGACATACACACACAGACTCAATCAAACACTCAAACACAACACACACACACAGGCTTAGATAACACACGCTCGTTCGCACACAAACACAGGTTTAGACAACATTCTCTCTCTCTCTCTCTCATACACACACACACACACCCTCTCACACTATCCAGAAATGATTCCTTGGTTATATATAAAACAGTTGAAGCACTGGAGCCAGGAGAGCAGATTACTCCATCACACACTGAGCTGATGTGTGTCAGATTATAACCGTAGCTTTAGTTTGCATTAATTACTGCAGCTGTCAATCACACAGAACACCTGAGGCTCCAGTCAGGAGCGATCAGACGATTTACACACCGTAAAACCTAACAGAGAAAATCACTAAATGAAATACACTCACTGGTCACTTTATTAGGTACACCTTACTAGTACCGGGTTGGACCCCCTTTTGCTTTCAGAACTGCCTCAATCCTTTGTGGCATAGACTCAACAAGGTACTGGAAATATTCCTCAGAGATTTTGCTCCATATTAACATGATAGCATCACACAGTTGCTGCAGATTTGTTGCTGCACCCGGTGTGGTCTTCTGCTGCTGTAGCCCATCTGCCTCAAGGTTGGCCGTGTTCTGTGTTCAGAGATGCTCTTCTGCAGACCTCGGTTGTAACGAGTGCTTATTTGAGTTACTGTTGTCTTTCTATCAGCTGGAACCAGTCTGGCCATTCTCCTCTGACCTCTGGCATCCACAAGGCATTTGAGCCCACAGAACTGCCGCTCACTGGATATTTTCTCTTTTTCAGACCATTCTCTGTAAACCCTAGAGGTGGTTGTGAAAATGCCAGTAGATCAGCAGTTTCTGAAATACTCAGACCAGCCCGTCTGGCACCAACAACCATGCCACGTTCAAAGTCACTTAAATCCCCTTTCTTCCCCATTCTGATGCTCGCTGTGAACTGCAGCAGATCGCCTTGACCATGTCTACATGCCTAAATGCAGTGAGTTGCTGCCATGTGATTGGCTGATTAGAGATTTGCATGAAAGAGCGGTTGGACAGGTGTATCTAACAAATTGGCCAGTGAGTGTAGGTCCAACAAATTACACATCATAATACAAATACAACATTATACACAGAAATACATAAAAATCTGACAAAAAGACAAATATGTGAGTCTGTGGATTTAACAGCTTTTGTGAGGGAAAGAACTACAATCCCATAATGCGTTAGGAATGCCACATTTGAGTTAAATGTGACAGAGAAATTTTTGGGTCTGCACACTCTTTTTAGATACTAATTTGTTCTCTTCAGGTACTTATATGTAACTTTAAGATGCCAATACAAAATGCTTTTCTTACTAACATTTATTGTCCAAATATCAAAAAAATCTTAAATCAAGAAGCATTTTCTAGACAAGCAAAACATATCGTCCCGTTTTCAGAAATTACATGTCAATATTAGAGTTTTTCTTTAAAACAAGCTAAAATAATCTGCCAATGGGGTAAAATAATATTGTCAAAAGGAAAAACAAGATTATTTTGCGCACCCCATTGGCAGAATATTGTACAGTCTTCGCTGCAGCCTGCAGCTTGATGATGTAGTTGACCAGGTCTGCTGCGCAGTTGACAATCGCCTACACCTCCCCCTACCCTAAACCCAACCGTCACAGTAGAATGGGTGCTACCTTAGGTGGTACAAGGTCCACTATGTAGTTGACGATCGCCTACACCTCCCACTACCCTGATCACCTACACCTCCCCCTACCCTAAACCCAAC
>CAIGQQ010020286.1:0-10258 GCA_903798035.1 Danio albolineatus
ATATTTCTCACTGGTTATAAAAAGAAAATTAAATATGTAGACTGATTAGGTTTGAAAACCCTGATTCGGTCATTTAAGAAGCATTGGTGCCTTAACTTTTTGCAAAAATAATTCAAGGAACATGTATTGCTTAACTGACATCAAATACATTTTAATAAGCAGATTCCCATGGGTATTTTCAGTATTTGTGTAGAACATGCCGGTCCAAGATGTCTTCACTGCAGTCTATAGCACAATGACTTGCTGCATCAGGTCCAACACATTGTGAACATTGTAATCCCCATGCTACTGTGACAGTTGGGTTTAGGGTTGGCGTAGGTGTAGACCTTCAAAGCTGTAAAGGTTGAGTTTGGGGTTGGGGTAGGTGTAGATGTTAATATCAGACAATTTAATGGGTGATTTTAATAATCAATATAATAATTTCCGTTTATAGCAATAACTGCTTGCACGTGCACATCCACTGCTTGATGGAACTGATACAGTATGCCAGGGGTCATCAACTATATTTGTCAAAGGGTCGGAGTTTTACCAGACAGGCTTCTTGGGGGCCGGACCCCCATAAAGAAAATTAAAAAAAAATTCAAAATCTAATTTTGGCTTAACATTGTTTAATGTTTATACTTTTTTCATTACATCACAAAACTGAAGGCATTTGATTCAGGCTCCCATCACCTATACCACAGTCAACCACTAGGAGTGATAGATATTTTGCCTCAACTCAATTAGTCTAAGTCAACAAAGGGAAATGTAACTTTAGCCATTGATTAAGCACTGTGAGTAGCCCGTTTCAGACAGACGAAGTGCTTTACAAAATGGAGGAGTGGTCTCTTTATCCACCACCAATGTTCAGGATCCACCTGGATGACGAAACGGCTGCCATATTGCGCCAGACCGCACACCACACACCAGTTGATCGTTATTTCATAATATTGATAGATATTTGTGACCTGTTTTGTTCTGGTACCATTATGGTAACATTATTTACAAATGTTAAATAAGGGCATGAGGAAAAGTTATACATTTCGTTTTTTTTTTTTTTTGGAAACAATAAATGCTCAACGCCACATAGTCTGTCTGAGTCTGTCCTCATTTCGGAGTGTAGCCTAAATATAGTCATAAATGGTGGTTATTCTGACAAGAGACTCAGTTGTTGTTATTTTTAGTTGCTTTAATAGTGTGGACCACTATTTTCTTTTTGATCCTCACAATTTTGGAATCCAGTCGCGGGCCGTATTGAACTGCTCAGAGGGCCAAAAAAACCCTGTACTTTGGGACCAAGTATGGTAAAATATGATATTAAATAAACCAAGTTGTTGTTGTTGTTGTTGTTTTTGTGTGTAGAATTTTGAATAAATAAATTAATTTAATCCATTTTGGAATAAGGCTGTAACAAAAAAGGTGGAAAAAGTGAAGTGCTACAGTATGAATACTTTCCGGATGCACTGTATAAGTATATACACCAGTCACATTCATTAAGCTCACATTCATTAGCAAATACTCCATATTTATTGTCACAAGCGAATCAATCATCAGTAAAGTGTTATCCGTTTCATGTCCTTTATCGCCTATTGTGTGGTCGGTAAAGTTCATTAATTGAGAACGTCTTATCTTAATGATTCATTGATCGGTTCTCCTCTCTCCAGAACCTTCAGCACCGGAAGTATGCCAAGTGGAAAGCAGCCTACATCCACAACTGCCTGAAGAATGGCGAGACTCCACAGCCGGGGCCTATTGGAATGGAGGGGGAAGCATATGGTAGGTGCTGATATTATATCTTCTCCCCCCTGAACAATCCTGAGACTCCTGCTAACAAAATATAAACACCAGCCCAGGGGTCTTTCCCTCCTGCATTAGTAGTGGCTTCCTCGATGCAGGTCTGTTACTGAGTCAGTTAAATGTTAGCACATTGTTTGGCTTATCAAAGTTGAGAAGAACACAGGAGATGACCGCCTCGCCCCTGCGAGTCAGCACAGGCTGCTATTTATGTAGTAATTATTTGAACAATCACGGAGCGGATCAAGGTTGCCACCCCTTTTAATAGTGTGAAAATTATTCACTGTTGGGTAACCAAACTATTTTAAGGTCAAAGGATGGTTATTAGGAAGGAAAGCGCTGAAGCATCATGTCAAGTTAGGGTTACGGACAGATTGAGTCAGAGCTCAATTGCGTCTTTATAAATAAAAGGATTCAACAAAGTAATGCAGTGCGTTGTGTACACGGTGCTGTTCCCAGAGTAGCTGATTAAGCAAATAGATTAGAACTAAACAAATTGAGAAAGTATTTAAAAAATTTGTTAGTGTTAGTTATGGGTGTGCCATCTGAGATCTGGAATAGTTTGATAGCAGACATATCTAACATATTTTCTGGAAAATAAGTCTGTAAATCCTGCCTGGTCAGGAAAAATGTTTAGGTGATGTGGAAGCATTGTAAAATTTTATTCAGAAATTGCATAAAATAGACTTTAAATGTATATTATTTTCATTAAGTTTTTTTTTTTAATCAAACAGTATTAAGTAGGGCTGCACAATATATTGTTTCAGCATCGATATATCACAATGTGTGTGTCAGCAGTAGTCGCATTGCAAGATATGCAACGTTGAGTTGGGATTATAGTTGATCAACACAACAGTTGAGAATACATGGGATTTGTCATTGCAAAGTGTAACCATAACAGTGTAAAAGTTTATAATTTACATCCGTTTTTAAGGCATTTCAAGAGAGTTTAAAACATATTGACACAACAATGTAAATTTCTATCTTTAAAGCATAATAATTTTACCCATTTATGAATACAATGAAGACTACAGTGATATTTTAGATTTCATTATTCAATTTCTGTACCTGAATATTGTTTTGACTCTCTGGAAAACCATAAAGCACTTTTATTGACTCTTTTTCATTGCTCTATTGTATTATTTTCCATTACAAAATCAACCCAATCTGAAGTAAAGAATTTCTTTCCAAATTATTCAAGCTATCTGGTGAAAATTTATTAATATCACAATTAATATTCCAGAGAAACAAAATATCCAACGCTATCTCACGGCAATTGGTAACTTTTTATTTAGTGGCTAATTCGTATGAATTCGTGTGATGTAATTCCTACAATTCAGTACGATTTGCTCATCAACCAATGACGGTTGTGTTTAGGGATGGGGTTGGGTGCCACGCCTCCTTTTTTAAATCGTATATTTTCGTACGACTGCACTCGTACGAATTAGTACTAATTAGCCAATAAACTAGCAAAATGTATAATACGTTTTCTCGTGAGATCAGGCTGAAATATCGCAATATCAGATTTTTCCAATATAGTATAGTACACCCCTATTCTAATATTTCACGCTTTGATTTTGATATGCTTGATATGCTATTCTCTCATCTCATACCCCTCTTATTCTTCACCAGTCCAAACCTGTACATGCTTTACATGTTTTGCTTGCTTCATGTTAATTGCTCTATATAAGCTTTGAAATTGCTTGGATCATGTAAATTGGCATACAGTATGCTGCAATTGATTTCTCAAACCATTTGTGGATCTTGACATTTTCTTTCATCTTTTTCTAACAGAATGTAATTGATTCCAGCATAATTGTGCGTTTCTTGCAGCTTTTGTAATTGTAGTTTGCATGTAACAGTGTTTAGGTCTTAGATTTAATCCTAAAAAATGATGTTAAAGTAATATAAATAACTGAACACAATTACATTTCTTACAGCTTGCTAATGCTTCTCTTTAATAAAAAATGGAATTCATTTGTTTTGGTTTAAGTTATACAAGGCCAAGGTTTGGATTTGGAAAGGAAAGGAAAAGGTCATTTTTTCCAGAAATTGTTTACACAATAGCAACAGCAATACCAAACCTATTTCCTCTTGAAGCTTTATTTGTAATAAATGATAGCCAGTTGTAGAACAGCATGGTTGTGCCAATAGCATATAGCAGGCCTATTCAACTTCATCAAGAAGCTGGCCAAACTAAACATTCATCAGGGCAAAATGAACTAGAATATTTTGTGAATGAAATCAGCTGAGTTGTTATAAAAAGTATGTTGCTTCTTGTTTTTAGCTTTCTTTTATAGCATTTTGCATTATTGATGAAAAACATTTCCACCTAGGTGGAAAATTCTGTGAACTAGTTTTCAAATGACGTCTATAAATGAAAATAAACCAGACTAATGGGGCATTAGCTGATACAAGAACTGTACATATTTTAAAGTGTCTCTTCACGTTCTCTTCATAGGATTTTTGCATAATTAAGTACGTTTTGACAGCTAATTGCATTCATTTATCTGAGCAAGAAGTTTTCTTCAGTTTGGAACTGTTGGGTTTTCATTGGTGTTTTTTTTTTAGTTCATTTAGTTTTTTTATGATTTGCTGAGACAGTAAAAGATGCTTCACTGATTTTAAAAGTGCTTGACTGATAGCTGAAGCACACATACTCCACAGAGCATGGTCATTTTCATCGCAAAGAAAGCTGACTTTGAGAAATGGGTTAAAAGTAAATAGCCATTAAAAAACAACAACAAATGAATGAAGTTGAGTGATTTTTATTTATTTTATTTTATTTATTTTTACATGTCAGATTGCCCTCTGGTTTAAATGGAAATTCACCCAAAAATGAAAATTGTCAGAATAGTTTTAACACCTCAGACCATCCAAGAGGAAGTTGACTTTTTATTATTATTATTTTTATTTCAGTGCAACATTAAAGAATTTATTTTATTTATTTATTTATTTATTATTATTTTTTACCTATGTCCTTGCCAGCTTATAAAATGCACGTCAACAGCTATTGGCACTGTGAGAGTGGGAAAAAAAGATATACAGGCAAAACACAATTAATATCCTTTGCTCCTGATAATATATTGATGTTTTGTGAAGTGAAACTGTCCGAACATTTATTTATTTACAGCATCGTCACATTAAATGCACAATATGTATGATTTTTCAGTAAAAATCCAAAAATCACTAGAACAGTTTTAATCTTTGTGGTGATTGTTTTGAAAAATGTTAAAATCCTGAGAAATAATCAATTTTGACTAGTGACACAGACATGGTCATTGTGTTGCCATGCTAATAACGACACGCACCTTCAGTTTCTGGTTTGGTTTTATAGAAAATGAAAACATCTAAGACGCTAAAGAAACACTCCACTTTTTTCTGTATTTGAAAATAAGCTCATTCCATCCAGCTGATCTCTGGGTCTGGCAGTAGAACTTTTAGCTTAGCTTAGCATAAATCATTGAATTGGATTAGACCATTAGCATCTCACCCCAAAATTTTTTTATTTTTCTCACCAATTATTATTTTTTTTTCCTATTTAAAGCTTGACTTTTTAGTTACTTTGTGTGCTAGTACAATGGAAAAAATGAAAAGTCGCTATTTTCTATATTTTTTAGACTGACATGGCTATTGACTATATTCATTCCAGTGTAATAGACAGGGTACTTTGTTGCCTTACCATGGCTCTAGAAAATAGTCCCCAGCATCAAGGCCTACACTTGCATCACCAGTTAGAAGCTGCGTTATATTATTTCTATTTTCCAGACCTATTTAAAAAGTAGAATAAGTTAATTGAATTATCAGTCTACACATTTAAAAGCTTTTTGCAGTTAGTAAACTGCAATGTCCCATGTAATTAAAGTTTTTAGGATATCTATAAGCTAGTGTACTCCAAAACAGTGACAAGTCGTGTTTCGAAGATGTAAAACTGATATGTACTTTGTAAAACAAAATGCTTTTGGCTGTTTCTTTTTTTTTAAAAGCGGAAGAGTTACGTCATTTCTTACCCTCTCTTCATGTTTTGGTTGAGATTTTGTCAAACATCAATTAAAAAAATGCACATTTTAAAGCACTTCACGGGACCTTTAATGGCCAAATCTAATGTTGATGTGTGTAAAAGAACCGCAGCATAATGTGTTTAAGAAGTTTGCTTGTGTTTAAGGTGAAGAATTTCCTCGTTCATGTGCAGGTCAAAATAGTGCTTGGTCGTGGGGTTCAGTTAGATCACTGTTCCCTCCACATCTGCTGGGCGTGCTGCTTTTGACCTGACCTGCTCATGTCAGAGATGAAGTCATCAGTAGGCTGATCCATTGGGGCATGCATGAACTGTTCATGTAGTATGTGATATTGTTATCTTTCTTACAGCGTTGTCTCTTAAACACTGCTTTTTATAATGTGCTAACACTTCTTCTTTTTTTTAAGGAAGATGGTATTTCAATTTTATTTTTTCAACTTTACATCTAGCAGCTGGGCCTCTCTTTGTTATGTGGTGACCTCATGCTTGGTTATTCCCACCAATGTGCTGCGCTGCCAAGAGAAAAATGATAGCATGCTTTGCCTCGCCGAGTTGAAGTACCTTATCACAGTATCTGTCTCGTTCCACATGTCCGTCACATTACCTTTTCCATGGATGTCCCTTAGAAAAATGATTACAGCAATATGCAAGATGTCTCTGCTGTTTAACAAACACCAGTTCTTTTTTGAGGTCAGACTTGCATTCAGTCAGTGGATTAACTTTTCATTTTCTGTTGTCCTCAGCAGTTAATCCAGAACTTCCAGTACATGTGGGATCTCAGTATAGCAACTCATTACAGCGTAGAAGTAGTCAAATTTTGCAGCTTAATGATATGTATTTTATACTAACTAGTATGCTTCTTAATGTTAGTTTTATCTGTGTTAAAGTCTGTACTTTTACTAGAATTGGTAATATGCTTTATTACAGTGTTTCTCAGGCGCCACGGTGGCGTAGTGAGTAGCACGTTCGCCTCACAGCAAGAAGGTCGCTGGTTCGATCCCCGGCTAGGCCAGTTGGCATTTCTGTGTGGAGTTTGCATGTTCTCCCCGTGGTTGCGTGGGTTTCCTCCGGGTGCTCCGGTTTCCCCAACAGTCCAAAGACATGCGGTACAGGTGAATTGGGTAAGCTAAATTGTCCATAGTGTATGTGTGTGAATGAGAATGTATGAATGTGTTTCCCAGAGATGGGTTGTGGCTGGAAGGGCATCCGCTGCGTAAAACAAATGCTGGATAAGTTGGCGGTTCAATCTGCTGTGGTGACCCCGGATTAATAGAGGGACTAAGCCGAAAAGAAAATGAATGAATGAATGACAGTGTTTCTCAACCATGTTCTTGGGGGACAACCTGCTCTGCACATTTTCTCCTTAAGGCTTATTTATACTTCTGCGTCATGCACACGCATATGGTCTGGCACAACTCTTAAAGCTCTGTGATTGGTCAGCTTGGTAGCTGTATGAGTGTGGGCGGTGCTGAGAGCCGTGAGCCTAATGGAGCGAGTGTTTACAAGTGTCAAGACCCTTGAAGGAGCTTCAGATGTTATGTGTTTACATTATGATCAAAGTTGTTGCACGTCCGCTGGTTCCCGCCTCTTAATGAGCGAGTTTTAGCTACTTGTATGTTAAGATAGCGTTCAGAAACAACAAAACACCAGCAAGTCAACTCAGAGTCATAGAGGAACATGACCTACTGCCAGCTAGCGTTTTGAAAGTGTTATTGCAGAGCAGCACAAACAGCATGCAGACGTGTAAATGCGTGACTATGCGCAAGGCAGGAAGTATAGACCTGCCTTTAGCCAAACACACCTGATTCAGATCATCAGCACATTAGCAGAGACTGAAATACCTGTAATGGGTGTGACAAAGGAGACATCCAAAACGTAATGTTGGTTGTCCTCCAGGAACGTGGTTGAGAAACACTGCTTTATTATACAGCTCTCTGGAATACTTGATTCTGATTGGTCAATAATTCCATCCAGCAGTTTGATCACCCTGATAAAAATGAATAATATCTAGATAACAAATGTCAGCCCTGTGGGATTTCAGCTACCTTTTTTTAATGGTATCTTGGTCACATTTTACAATAAAGTTTCATTAGATAATGATAAAGCATTTTCTTAATAATGAACAGTACTTGTGCAACATTTATTAGTCGTGCTTTTAACATTTAATGCATTGTTAAAATCCTAATTCATGCTTGTTAACATTAGATAATAAACTGTGATTTAACATGAACTAACTATTAACTTAATTTTCATTAACAAACATTAATAAAGATGAATAAATATTGTAATAAATACATTGCTCATTTCTTGTTACTACTGATACAAACTTATTGTAAAGTGTTACTTGTTTCTTTGTATTTGGCGAGCTAATATAAAATGTTTAAACTTGTATCAATATTTTGTGTACAGTTTTATGTGTAGATTATTATTTATTGAAAATGGACATCTTCAGCCATGATAGTTTTGTAGCTTTGTTTCTGTGTTGATCTTTAACTGCAAGGACAACTGTTTTGTAATGCGCTGTTATTGATAAAGAGATAACAAAGAAGTAAAATCGGGTGGCATAATGCTAATCAAATCAACATAGACAGTCTAGTGAGTTAGGAAATTATGGAACATTTTGTTTGCTAGATTGAATAAATGCCTTATATCATTTTCAGATCTTACACATGCACAAATACAATGCTCTAAAAAAGCAAAACCTCAAAAAAGTGTGTGGTCTTTTTAAATGAATATTCTTAGTTCAGGATTTTTCCTTTTTGTTAGGAAAAAATGAGGGATGAATCTAAATGACGTTTGTGGTAATGATCATCATGCCTGCAGCTTCAACTTAACTTGTTGAATCTGGAATATTCCTTTAAGAACCATACTAGTGGTATTGTCTCCCCGCCATATGAGTTTGGCTTTCCCACTTACTGGAATATGTGCACTGCAAGCACGCCCCAGGGCATGGGAAAAGGGCTTATTTGAAGGAAAGTGAACTGATCTGTAACAACTTTCTCAATTAGTATACTATTCCAAAGACTCATCTGCAATGTTTACACCAGTAGCCGTTCGTTTCCTGGAGCAGGCTTTGCACCCTTGCCATGACTCCATGGAAAGTAAAGGGTCTCTACTTTAGTTCATTGAGAAATTAAGGTCAAACACAAATGGACTCTGGATGTCAGGATGAGTATTACTTGGAAAAAGTGAGAGGTTAAAAGTCAGCGAATAACATGCTGAAATCATTGTTTGAATAACTCTTCTGTAGCATTCAGGTGTATTGCTTCATTTTGCATAAAGATTATATAACCAATGATGGCCCAAATTGAGATGAATATAGCATGAATGGCCATGTAGAGTATAATTATGTTGTATAATAACTTCATGTAGCATGACTGATTGCAAAAACGTGATTTGGATGGTGCCGTAAATGTAATCATTACTGATAATGAACCCTTTTTGCCCTGGCAAACTAAATCACCCGTAACTGATTGTCGTTGGCTTTTATTATAACAGAGTCTTGCGGTGTTTCCTCAAATGTTGCTTGCATGTTACGATTCCACAAATGACATTTCCATCCAGATAAACACCACTGCATCATTCGTCTTGCGCCTTAAAACAATTCCATCTGTTAACAATTTATCCATTCCCGCCCTGTTTCCAATTAGCACAGAATACATTTTTTCTTTTAAGTGTAAAGTAGGTCACAATTTTTGGCCAGCGACAGTAGAGTTCAGTCAAACACACCCATTAAAACTTTTTATAATTCAGCCATCAGCACAGATCGATAATAAAAACGAAACATTGGGAAAGCGCTTCTCCTAAGCCTCTTGTTGACTTTCGTGAATGCATAGTTTGCTAGATCTAATGTATGTCTCTCTTCATCATCATTCCACTTTAAAATAAGTTCATGTTGCTGCATTTTTATCAGTGAGAAGTTTAAGGGAGTTTAAAAGTAAGTTTACCAGATCAATATTTATATCTGGACTTGACCGAAAAAGGTGGGTCCTATATATCTCAGTCCCACCAGGATATTGCAAATGCGCAGTAAGCATTAGCTTATAGTGCTTATGTTTGTTCAATACATTATATTTGCATTATATTTACATTTTTTTCAATTAATACATTTTTTTTGCTAATGTAGAATAACCTTTTTAATAAGGTTTTAAGGTTTTGTGTACAAATGTAACGTATGATATAATAGGCTTTATAAGGTTAAACACAAATACAGGTATAGTTACACAATTACAAGTATTTGTGCAGCAAAAAAACCTAAGAAGGGCCACAAATATTGCAGCAAATCTTGTGGAAAAACCACCATCATTTCAGATGACAAAATATATTTAATATAATATAGATATATTATAGATGTAGATGTATATCTAATATAATATAGATTTATTTTTGAGTTGGAATGTAATATCAAATATATATATATATATATATATATATATATATATATATATATATATATATATATACATA
>CAIGQQ010020292.1:0-18408 GCA_903798035.1 Danio albolineatus
AAACACAGGTATATTCAAAACGGCAGCTTTTTTGTGTAGTTTGGCTGCTCATTCACATGAACTTTATTTTTAAATTAATTTTGAGAGGATCACATGCTTATAATTGTCCACAGCTGGTCTCACATTAGTTAACACATGATTCACCAATCAGATGATTTCTGACTCACTATAGATAACCAGAGTTTCTTACCTCAGTTATCTTCGTCTTGAAGAATTCTCCCTCCCACCCCTATACTTCCCTTTTTTTTCAAGATTGGGTGACACAGTAGCCCAGTAATTAGCACTGTTTAGCCATCCGTTAATCTGTCATTAGCCAGAAACAAGTCGGGGGAGTTCATCTAGATCTACCTGATAGATCAGTGGAGATTGACAGACAGGAAAGTGTGGGGAGCAGAGATAGGGGTAGGATCGGCAAAGGACCTCGAGCCAGGAATCGGACTCTGTGTTGATGCACTAACCACTAGGCTATTGGGGCCGAGTAAGTGTGACCTCTTGAATTCATATCAAGTTAGTGAAAATGTTAGTGAAAAGAAAGGTTAAGATTTTCAGTAACTGTTTTGTAGTGTAGACCAGGGCTCACAGCCCAGTACCAGGTTGTGAGAGTTGCTACTGGACTGCAAGAACGCTAAATAACTCTACATGTGTTTCAACTTTATTATGAACCGATGCTCACTTCAATCATATGGTCAGCACTGAAAGAGAATTAGAAAGATTAGGGAGGAGAGAATGTTTGGGGGGATACAGGAAACACTGTCCTACACCCTTAGATTGTGTTTTTGATCCTTCACATTGTTTGATTGTCACTTGCATAAAAAAACACAGATTTGCCTTCAACTTTGGGCTTTTGTCTGTAATTTCACAAAATCTGTTGGCAAATAAAAGTGTGGCTGAACTCGTGCAGTGAGTTTGGCTGGAGAACTTGGGATAAAGCAATGAGAGTGATGCAGACTCCCTAAAACCCTGTTCAGACTACACAATGTCATTCTTCAGTTACGACAGTCACTGTGTCAGATTGTGAGATTTATTGACTAAATTAAATCTTGATGTGTTGTGGAGTTTGGTTTCAAAACACTAAAATACATTTATTTTTAATAATTTGACAAAAATGTATTATTCTTTATCAAAACCATAGACTGTAAAAAACATGTACGTAATGTCTGTGACGTCGCCCATATGTTTCTGAACAGCTCAAATGAAGCTTACAGTGGGTTACTATAAATGTATTAATTTATAGCTTTTTCTTTCTACATTTGGCATCCAGAGATTTTGATATGTATGTGAACTCTAATAATTATTTCTTTGCTTTTTTATGAGTCTGATAAACTTTCAACTTTCTAATTCATAATGTACCTTTTGTGAAACAAAGTGTTATTTCTTCGCATAATAAAAAAATATATAAGTACAATCAGGTAGCAAAATTCCTTACAGGCCAGATCTGGCCCACATTTAATGTAATGATGGCACATGGGTGTAAATATATGCCTTGAAGAATTACAAAAGAAGTAGAAAGCCTCAATATTTTCTGAAGCTTCAGGATTATCATTAAATATTACAAAATGTACCCTATTCCCACTTAAAGACAGAACATTCATTTTACTGAATTTGAAGATATTCCAGTCAGAGAAGAAGTTACTTACCTTGGCATTAATATCTGTAAAGATCAGTCAAATAGGAAACATTCTAATTTACAACATCCTTTGATGGAAATGAAAAAGAAATTTGACATGTGGCTCATGAGGGATTTATCACTTAAAGGAAGGATTCTTTTGTCAAAAACTGAAGGTCTGTCACGATTGGTGTACTCTGCTAAAGTATTGGATCAAACCAAAATCAGTTATTAAAAAATGGATTCAGGGCGGTTTTATTTCATGTGGAAAAACAAACCTCACTATTTAAATAAAAATATTTGATGTAATCCATATAATCAAGGAGGTATGAATGTGTTTGATTTTGATGCTTCCAATACAATTATGAATTTGAATTGGATTAAACATTAAATTAAACATAAAACAGAAATATGTTTTTTAATCCCAAACCTTATTTTTGAAAAAGTCGGTGGTATCGAGTTTCTTTTACAGTGTGACTTTGAGATTAATAAACTCCTCATTCAGTTTTCTAATTTTCACAGACAGGCTCTTTTATGTTGGATTTCTCTATACAAACACAATTTTTCTCCCCATAAACAAATAATATGGAATATCAAAACTCACAGGTATAAGAACAAATCATTTTTATGATAACTGGGTTAAAAAGATATTCTATTGGTCTCACAGTTATTAAACGATGAAGGATATTTATTGACTTATACTGAATCTTTAGAGAAGTTTAGTTTTCCAGCGCCTCCACGAGATTATAGTAGAGTAATTGATGCAATACCAGCCGGCCTGGCGAGGCTTTTGCAGGGTTACAGTGAAGCAAATAAACTAACAGTTAAAATGAGACTCTATTAGATGGTGTTGATATCAAAGATAGAAAATGTAATAATACATTTCTTAGAAGTTTGATTCATTATCCTGCAACTTTAGACACAAGTACTTCTGGAATAACCCATTTGAGAATATCAACTGGAACTTGGTCTGGACTTACAACAACAAATATTGTGTCACTAATAAAATCAGTGAAATCTGCTTTAAAATTATACATAAAATATATTAAACCAACCAGTTTCTCAAGAGATATAAAGTTGATCTTTCTGAGACGTGTGTTTTTAGAGGAACGGATGTCGAGACTGTTATGCGTTTGTTCTTTGATTGTATGTATGTTAAATATTTCTGGTTTGATGTTGAATGTCTATTTAATATACTGAGTGGTCATACAATTATTATTAAGAAAAGAGATGGCATATTTTACAGAGATAAAAAGATATAGATGAGAATCTCCTGTTTATGTTAAATCTTTTGATATTATTAGGCAAGTTTTATATACACACGTGTAAATGGTGGAAGCAGAAGCCGAACATCTTCCATTTCAAGGCTGTGTTAGAATAACAGGGGCAAGTCAGAATCACAAGTTGCAGCTGCAAATAACAAAACATAAATAATAATGACTTAGTCCTTTTGTTATACACTAAAGTGTCAATGTTTCCTGGGAGATACAACTCATAAAATCATTAAATCATAAATCAAATATTTTAAAAAATCTGTTATATGTTTTACTTACAGTAGGTCCAGATAATATATTTATAATTACATGAAATTATTTTTTGCTTGTCATTTTTCACTCCTGACTGTTTAAGGATTAGATATCTGGAATAGGAAGAACACAAAAACAAAACAAATAAATGTTCAAAAAAATCAAATGTTGTCTGGGTTTTTGTTTGTCAGGTTTGGCTAAATGGTCCTTGGAACTTTAGAAAGAAGCATTTTTTCGGTTGAAATTTAGTTATTTTCAGAATGCAACTTTATATATAATCAATACAACAAAAAGCACATCTCTATAGGAAAACTTATAACTAGGCTACAGTTAATCGTAACTATCCAACTATGTGTGTTTTTATTTTTTCTAATTAAATGAATCTAAATTAATTTGCAACTGGGCTTTTGTATATGTGAAATAGTATGGTGAGTGTATCAGTTGTTTGTATATTTAAACTCACTTTCTGATACATTAACTTAGCTTTTATATTTACCTAAAACATAAAAATAAAAGTATATTTATGAACAGGACATTTACTAATCTGTAAGAGTTGACTTTTATTCTATTATTTGTCCATGTATCTTTTATCCCCTCTACTGGACGCATCAGGAACAATAGGGGAGTAAAACTGTCTGGATCCAAGTCTGCAATAAGCTAAAATGATACTTTTAGAAAGATCTTTACACACCGCTAATGTCAGCGATGGTCAGACACTAATGCAGGTCACACTAGTTCATCAACGTCATCGTTTCTAGAACACATTCTTTTTTAGAACGCCACTGACAGCAACGCCACCGCGCCGCCATATTCAGATGCAGTGCGCGATTTCCGTGAAGCGCTGCAGAAGATAATAATAATAATAATAATAATAATAATAATAATAATAATAATAATTCTCTTCAGGATTTTGGTCCCTGTAACGGTATCTTTTGAGTATATAAAGAGCAACTTTGATTCTCAGTTTGACTAACTTCTGTATGTTTGTATGTGTGCTGTAAACAGACGCAACTGAATGGAGGAGCTGCTGTTTTCTCGGATATAAAATATAATAACGCTTAAATTGAATAGCCTACCTAAGTAAGAAAGGTCAAACGTGTCATGTATATTATGGTGTAAAGAGAGATGTATTATTATCAATAAATGTCTCCTTTATGCTGGAATCCTCTTTTTTTCTTACAGTTTTATAACAGTTAACAAAAACATTTATAAAAAGTAAAGAATCCCACATTATTATAATAGTACAAATGATATACAATAATGAAGAATAAAATAATACATTATATCTGTTATTATTAATCAATCATAGTAATTTTTTATAGTTTCTCTGTAACTCACTAATTCAAGGAAAACAGCTGTATTCAAAAGTAAAATATCAACAAAAGCTGATACTTCTACAATAGCACTAACTCAAACAGTATCCTACTGTACAATGACACTGAAAAGACTAATGCAATGTTAACAGATGGTGAAGATGGAGTACTGAAGTGCTGAAAGACTTGTATGATGTATGGCAGCATGTTCTCTGATCTGTGATAGGGCGATGACCTGATGTCTCATTTCAATAATAACTCAATCATTCTCAAAAATATGATCAACTTAAATCCTAGCCAGTGTACACTCAAAAGAGGTTTGTCTAGTAATCTTCACATAGCCGAGGACAAAACAGAAGGAATCCACCAATATCCACAATATCCTGGACAAGACACTGAAATAACGGCTCTGTATGAGAGCTGCTTTTTAAAGAGAATAAGGCAGCGAGCCTGATTAAAAATAGTTTGCAGTCAAATACAGTAAGAATTTATTTTAGCTAAAGACAAAAAGTAAATATTTTTATGACAGAATTCAGTGTAAAATGTAAGACATTATTTATAAAGACAGACAGGCCTGCAGAATTATTTTTAGAGTGTTTGAACATGAATGGCAGCCGTTGTTTTTGATCTAACAGCTGTATAACTACATGCTGAATGCTGTGAGTTTGCGTCAGGATGATACATGAGCTGACTTTTTGAGCAATGTTAGGCAGTATTACAGGGTCTGATGCCGCTTGGCTACTTTCGTAAAATTGGCAACAAACATTTTACTTATTAAATTTAACTGTATGTTATTTTATATTTATTTATCAATAGGATGTGAGGTCTAGTTATCTGCCTATCTCACCCACTGTCCTTCAGCTTAATCCCTGATTTATCAGGGATCGCCACAGAAGAATGAACCGCCAATTAATCCAGCATATGTTTTACACTGCGGATGCCTTTCCAGCTGCAACCCAGTACTGGGAAACATCCATACACTGTCAAATTGACACATGCACATATATACTAATTTAGTTTATCTGTACTGCTTGTCCTTGGGGTGTGGGGGAAAACGAATATTTACCTAGCTAGTGAAACTAAAACATACTTTTTTTAACTTAAAGAGCACCTATGTTACACCTTTTGCAAGATTTTTAGATAAGTCTTTTGTGTCTCGAGAAGTTGTCTGTAAAGTTTCAGCTCAAAACACCCATCAGATTATTTGTTATACAATTTTAAAATATTGGGATTTTCTGCTTTGAAATTTTAGTGGATTATTACTTTTTCAAAATTGTCTTAAAATGTTTAAATTAAAGGTTTTGATCAACTT
Source organism: Danio albolineatus (assembly GCA_903798035.1). NCBI lineage: Eukaryota > Metazoa > Chordata > Actinopteri > Cypriniformes > Danionidae > Danio > Danio albolineatus. Next base: position 5,758 of record CAIGQQ010020292.1, read on the forward strand.
CAAATACTGAATATCTGTGTGTTTGAAAGAGAGCAGATATGTTGTGTACAGTGGAAAACGAGGGGGAAATGTATCAATAAGTCATGACTGCAACAGTAAGTGACCAAAAAAAAGCTAAACAAAAGACTTTTATTTTAGCGTGGCGCATGACGTCATAAGGCTGCGCCGCTCCGGCGCTGTGATTCGGCTGGAGTGGAGAAGAAAGGTTTGTTTTAAAGCTTTTACATGAATATAAACCGATTTATTAAAGTTTCAGGTTTTTAACTCGATGCTAAATGATGTACCTGCTGTTGACAATATTATTTTAACCCTTTAACCAACTTAGTACTATTTTACTCACAGTAATGAGGGCTATTGTTTGAATAAAGTAACAGAGATGTGTGTAATAAGTGTTTTAATGAAGGTTTAATTGATTAAACAGCATAATGTCATACCATAAGTAAACATCACTATATATGAGAAAAGGAGAACTAGTTTTAATGAGGTCATTTGTGGCAGTTGTTTCTTGCTCAGACTTACCTGATTTCTGTTTGTTAATTACTCTCATATAAAGAAACTGTTGAAGCAAGTGTTGAAGAGAAGTTATTTTGTTTCTGTTCATTGTTTTATTTATTTTAAACAGAACATTTTTATTGTTTTGTTCATTTTAAACAGGATAAAGTGTCCAAACGCAGAGAAAAACTCCTGCTGAAGCGACTGATCTCCACACTGTTATAAAGATGGCGTTTATTAAAGAGGAGAGTGAAGATGTGAAGATTGAAGAAACATTCAGAGTCAAACATGAAGATCTGCAGGAACAAACAGGTTAATTTTCATTCTCAAAGACCAACTCGGTCATTTGATCCTCATTCAGATATATTTTAATAATAAGAATACTACATTAAATCCATCTTGCAGCCCTGAGTGTGCTGCCTAGTTCTCCTAAATGCACATCAGCACTCATTGAAAGACAGGAATGAGTTTCCTTCTTGTTACTTGTTCTCATGTCTTTTGTCATTCTTTTTATGTATTATTAGTCTCCCATTTTCTCTACCTTCTTAAGGTTATTGCTTTCCTGTTCTTCTACTGTTTGTAAAATGTCCTTGAACACTGGCGCTATATAAAATTTATTAAAAACAATAAATAAATAAAAAAGGTTTAACTGAGCTGACGATATTTGATCTACAGTATTCTCCTAGGAGATATCTGCTGTTACGGTGATAGTGTTGGCTTAGTACTTCCTTTTTTCATCAACTTCTTCATGGGTTTAAACTTGTTTCTAGTAGTTGTTACTAGTTCTCAGATAGTACCCGAGTTAGAATTACATCATTATTATAATAACTAATTACCAGGGCTATTGTGTTTAAACAGGGGTTCTGTGGGGTCTTAAAAAGTCTTAAAACCAAAACACATTTTTTGAGCTGATGAGTCCCAAGCTGCTATAAACAATATTAGGACACATATAATAGACTAAAAAAGGAAAATTGGTTGTTTTTGCGTTATTTCGAGCAAATTCGTTCTTCCGGTTTGAAACGAATTTTTGAGGCTGCGTCACGCCTATGAGATCCATGCGTATTCTCCCGTGTGGTGACAGCAGGTCTGTCCCGGCATGAACCAATTGATGTCAGTGAGCGTGCAGCATTAATTCATGACATAGCCTTTGTTCAAGCCAATCAGCACGCTCTGCTGGGTTTGCGGTGCAACTCATTAATATGCACGAGAGCTTCGAAGACTGTGTGTGTACGTGTTGCAGTGTCCAGACGGCAGAGACGCCACGTTGTGCTTCCAAAACAAGTGGAAGGAGACGCAGGTCGCCAGTGTTATATTTATGTGCTGCAGCTGTAGCCATAGTAGTGAAGGTTTAGTCTTGGCAGCTGGACACACGCCACGCAGCAGAAATGCGTCTGTAAGAAACTTTATTTTTTCACCCGAGAGCTTTCTTCATCTGTAAATGGTTTTGTCGCTCGTCTCCTTATAAAACAGACGCCGCTCCAGTTTATGTGGATTGTCTACAGATTTGGTAAGCCATCAGTGCTCTTTGTTTGTTTAATCAGTTCGTAGTTAGTTAGTAGTTCGTAGAGTTCGTAACTCTGTCAGTGTTTAAAGACAGACCTTTGTCAAAATGATGAACTGTTACTGAGTTTACAGCACGTTAATATCTGTACAATATTAAAGACTGAAAGATGTGCTGTACATTCTGCTATCCGAGTGTAAACACTGCAGTCAAACAATTACTTTTGTTTAGAATTTTCACCGCATTTTGTGACCGGATAGTCTGTGGAGGGCTTTTATTTCTCCCTTACGTCGCGCGGTATCAAATACTACATTAAAACAACACTTTTAATAGTTTCTCACATCTAGTTTGTCATGGGGGACATGCAGGAAATGTTCCTGGATTAAAGTATAAGCACCAAACGCCGCTAAAGTCAACAAATTAATAATTTGGCTAATAATTAGATTACTGATGTCACTTCACACAGTCACTTCTTTCCCCCCCTGCGCCTGTGTGTGTGTGCGTCGTTTTTTTGAAAATGAGCGCGTGCACAAATGGAAACTCCCATCTTTATGCAAAACCTTTCCTCATTTCCTCCCCTGACACTCCCACCTAAACAGAGCTGGACACACCCACTTTCCTGAGCTTTTCCTGACTGTAGGTGTGAAAACACCCAGCTGAGCCAGGGAGGTTTCGTGGCCCTTTAAATATATTGAAATATTATAATAACTAATTACCAGGGCTATTGTGTTTAAACAGGGGTTCTGTGGGGTCTTAAAAAGTCTTAAATATACTGAAATATTGTGTTGTAGATCTTAAATCTTTTTTTCAACAAGTCTTAATTTTCCTTTGTTCATGTTTTGCTCCCAAATCTGGCCAAAACCCAAACAATCACCAACAATCATCTCAACAAAACTTTAATATTTTTATTCAAAAAGGTCAGTTTAACTGTTTATCATCATGGTTTAATTTTTTTTCTCACAGTAACATTTGTTTAAACGTGCTCCATGTATTTACTGCTGAGGACATCGACTTGGACAGATTGTTGTTTATAGATTTAGTTTATTATAGTTTTTAAAACATTTGTTCATTTCTTTATTTTAAAGAAAGTTCATGTTGGAAAAAGTGTATGGATACAAGTAGAGCTTGCTTGTTTTTACACAATATTTAAAATATTTTGCTAAGAAATAACTAAGATATTGCACTTTTTATTATTCATTTATTATTGTATTATTAAACTTATTAAATTATATTTTTTGGCAGGGTAAATAAAAATCTAAATAACAATTTGAAGGCTCGTTGTCGCAATGAACTAGGATGCTAGACGCAGACCATTCGTCTCCCCACAATAAGGAAGTGGCTACCAGGGGCTGCTGTGGAGTGTATCGGTAGTGAATGGCTAAATGGAGATGTGTGTGAGCTCAGGCAGAGCGTCACTGCTGCGGCAGTGTTACGGGGGGAGGATAAGGCTCGGCATAGAGTCTCTGCTGTTGCTGAGGTGCAGTGGTAGTCAATATTGGAGCGTTATGGGTGCTCTCGCAGGAATGTTAAATACCGTCCAATAGTGATGTGTAGAGATAAAAGTGAATGAGGTTTCAGTCGCTGCAGTTGCGGTGGTGTTATAGGTGAGTGTGGCTCAGCGGAGCACCTCTGCAGTTGCAGATGTGTAGTGGTGTTCGGTATTGGAGCGTTAAGAGTGCTCCCGCGGGAATGTTAAATACTGACGGTAGTAATATGTAAAGATGAAAGCAAATAAGGGCTTAGCTAGGGCATCGCTACGATGCAGTGGTACGGTGGTTGAGAGTAGCTCGGTGAAACATCTCTGCAGTTGCAGAGGTGTAGTGAGTCAGTATGGGGGCAATGTGCGCTCCCGCAGAAGCATTTACTGCTTTATTAGTGCGGGGAAGCGTGATGATAGTGGTATTAGAAATTGTAAGTGTATATGAGCTCGTTTAAAACGTTGCTGCTGCAGCAACTGAAACTACAGGCATCCTCTAAATGGGTCAGAGCTGTTGTGAATGAGAGTGAATAGAATTATGGGATAGTTCAAGTTTGGAGGGAAAAGTTAAAAGGAAGAAAGGTGGTAATGTTTTAGATTTATAGATGGTAATGTTTTAAATAAGATTTAGTTTATTATAGTTTTTAAAACATTTAAAACATTTGTGCATTTTTTTTATTTTAAAGAAAGTTTATGTTGGAAAAAAGTGTGTGGATACAAGTAAAGCTTGCTTGTTTTTACACAATATTTCAAATCTTTTGCTAAGAAATATAAAAAATATTTCATTTATTATTGTATTATTAAATGTATTAGATTGTAATATGTTTTGATGGGACAAATAAAAATAATTTTTTATCTGGGCCGTTCCTTAGAAAAATTCCTTAGCCTTTAGGCATTTGAGTCTAAAATTTCATTCGTAATGGTCTTAAAAAGTTTAACATTTAACGTGGTGAAACCTGCAGAAACCCTGGTTTAAAGTATGTAAAAATGTGGATGCTCCCAATATCAAATATGCTGAATGAAATGGACACTAAAATAATTAATTATTATAAAACATTATACAGTTAGTTGTGGGACGACGTGAGAAAACAAATTCTAGTGGAACAATAACGTTTAGCATTGCACTGACTATAACTGGCCAACAAACTAGTCTAAAAATGACTTTTGCTGCTTCAGAAATGGATTACAGCATGCTGATGATACGCAAACATTTGAGTGTAAAGTTCTTCAGTATTGACCATATTCTTCACGTACCAGCAGGTGCCGCCATTGGAATCTTTTTGGCTTGAGACTTTAAAAAAAAGAATTAATTTTTAGATCTTAAAAACAGTGTTATGCTGCTTAGGCATGGGACGATAACCATTTTCAATGTATGCTGCAATTTGGAAAAGTCAAGGTTTTAAAACCTCTGAAATATTCTGCTATACCGTTCCTTCAGTATATGTAAGGTTGTTTTTTTTGTTGTTGTACTTTTTAAGTTTCTTAGGACAACAGTATCTCCAGCAGAAAAACTTTTTAAATTGTAAAGAAATCTGTGTTTTTGAAACTAATAAAGACAGCAGAAGTCAATGATTCATTTGAATGATTGAGCCTGACATGTTTACTGCTCCAAAATAGTTTAAAAGTTTCTCAAAAAAAATATATTGTGTTAAAAGGGGAAATAAGTGTTTGTTATTTACCCAGACATTTAAAAATAATATATTTTAGAGCAGTACAAGTACAGTGAAACCATGATGTTTTTATTCAAGGTTATCATACTGTCAGAATCTTATACTGGCCCATGCCTAATACTGCTTGATGTTGCAAAGCCATATTTTCTATTAAACAACAAATAAATAAACAAATGTATGAGTGTATTGAGGTATAAGATCCCCAAATATCAGTCCGTTTGCTGAAACACAGAACGTTTTGGCCAAATTAAGCCTCAAAATCACCCCAGAATGGATGAAAATGGCCCAATAACAGAGGGAAAGGTGCACATTCCAGCCTTTATGCAGATGCTGTACAGGTATGTCTCACGTCTGTGAGGCAAATATTCTGCTGTTATCCCAGAACTTTTTTTCTGATGCGTTTACCAGTCAGGCACAGAATGAACAAGTGTTCCCTGTCTGCTTAACACATTTTAGAAAAACATTTTGTTGTAATTATGAAAATATACAAATAAAAATAGGAAATGTGAACCAATATCATTAAGATCTTTTAGCCAAAACACCCCGTTGCTGCATCTCTGAGACTTATGCTGCAATGTACTTCTCTGGTCAGGTCAAAAGCCAAGGAGCAACTTAATTTACATCTGAAAGGCAGGTCTAGAGGCAACAGCTAAAATAGTATAAAGGTTTGAGTTTAGAGATGTTCGGGGTTCATTCTTACTCCGGTGAACCCAAGATACTGCGGTGTATTTTGAGACTGCTATGCTGAATAAACATCTTCATTGAGATTTCCACGTCGTCCACATTTTTTCTTACAGAGTCAACAAACCTTTCCAGAATCGAACATAACACTGACCATATCCTTATAAGATTGATTGGTGCCAACATGTCTGAGCTATGATTTAATTTTCAAAGCAATCCACAGGCACCCAGCAAAAGGTTATCCACAGGATGACTTGACAGTCGCGATCACAAATGCTCGCTAATTAACCCTACATCTTAAAACAATAAAAGAGGCTACACTCAAAGACCCCCCAAACTGTTCTTTTGAGATAAGCTCAGCAAAGCCATTTGGTTCGTGCCTGCGACCCGCGTCTCAAGGGAATACACATTCCTCAAGCCAGACAAAGGAACGCTCAAAAAAAGCTCCCAAAGTTTAAATGGACATTTAAGTTAAACTGTGTTTATTTGAGCAATGTATGCTTATTTTACATTTCTGTAGGTTTTTGTGTGTACATGTTCCATGTATTTAACATAACTGTTATGGATAGTTAATGAGTTATAACTGCTGGTGGTGAATGAAATCTACCGAATGTTTGTGAAATATTTCATGTTTGGTATTGATTGAAAGCTAGGAAAGTTTCTAATGCATTGATTTATATGAGGAAACCATACTATGAATAATGTCAATGTTATGAACTTTATTTTAATAACTTCCAGTTAAAGGCAGGTAACACATGGGAATCACACAATGTGCCATGCCGGCCTTCTAGAGGAGGGAATGAGGGTGTGACCCCACTCCCCAGCTTCTCTGATTGGACAGTCACTGTGTAGGCCACACCTAACCTAAAGCCTTTAAAACTTTGAACAAAGGAAACTTCTTGGTCTTTGCCGCCGAGGTCTTTGCCGCCGATCATATTTGCCAGTCGCTGACTGGACGTTGCTCTTCCCGCGCTGGGGCCGATACATCGCCTCGCCGGAAGCCTCGTTACATCACGCAGCAAACCGCGAACTTCTCTTGCTGCCGGCTCGACCCCCGATCTGCTTGTGCTTTAACAACAAGCCATCGGGTCAATTCATCATAACGACAGAAACCTCCAGGAAGGACTTCACCTACAAAACCGCCTCGTCCAACATCCGTATCCCTGGCAACCGACTACAAGCTTTGCTGAAAGTAAGGAAACCCCCTTTGACGAAGAGGGAATTCCAGCACGTCATTGGAGTTGCTAGGCTGACCAATCAGCTTCACCGGGATCTCCCTTTTGGACCAGTCAAGGAAACCAAAATCCCATCAGAACGCAAGTAACACAAACAAGGTTTCTACCCATTGCTGTAACTGGTGTGAATTATATTTAAGTAGTAAAGAATAGCAAAATTCTCTGCTTTTATGGTTTCTCTCAGGTTGCAATGCAAAGAACTTAGCAAATGCTAGAAGTTGAATCATTCTTCACTCTCCATCATAACTCTCCTAAAACTGCTTGTGTGTATGTGCGTTTGTGTGTTTTATGTAGACTAGTGTGTTGTGTTGTAGAGTAGCAATAAACTTTGTTTCGTTGTTAAGATCCGTTGTGTGCTTTATAAGTTAATGCCTCAGCTTCAGATACTGCTACCTTGCTTATCAAATAATTAAATACTGTTTTTATATTGTTATAGTTGGCCGTGTAATAATATATTACAGGGTTGCTTTACACTAACTGTTCTATTTGCTGGACAAATATGTAGGGTGAGTGTAAGCTTTTAATAATTCTATGTGAATCATGTTCGGATCTTTGTATTCGAATCCCCAAAGTTTAAATTTGATTTAAACCAAAGAGCCGATTCCTACAACTGCTTGTGCCCTTTTATATTTTATGAACTCGCTAAAGCTATAGCTTTTTCTTACTTTCTTAAGTGCCTTATTTCGTGTTTTTATTGCCTTGGTGCATTCCTCATTCCACCAAGCAACCACTTTTTTCCTATTCCCTGTTTTCTTTTTCCCTATTGCTTCTTCTGCAGCTTTCCTTATTGCATTACATATTCGTCTGTTGCATTCATCCATGTCTTCCATTTCCATTTGAATCTCTTAGATATTTTTCACTTTTTTCTTTAAAATGGTCCCAATCCGCCTTTTCAAAATTCCATCTCTCTAACCTTTCCATCTTTTGTTTTTCTACATCTAATCCAATTTGACTTACTATAGGAAAATGATCACTTCCTATGCTGTTTTGATATATCCCTGACCAGTTACTTTTTCCTGCTAAACTATTTGATACTATTGTTAAATCTAGGGCTGACATTTTACCTGTACGTATATCTATTCTTGTCCCTCTCCCATCGTTTATACATACTAATTCTTTTAGTTCTAATAATTCTTCTACTATCTTCCCGTTATCATCTGTATTTTCACATCCCCATAGTGCACTGTGTGAGTTAAGATCGCCACACCATATCATCTTGTGATTTCTTTCCCCACATATTTTTTCTAGATCTTTTAGTTTTAGTTTTTCACAAGGATTATACATATTTATAATTTTTATTATTTCTGATCCCTCCCAAATTTGCACTATCACCGTCTCTAACTCCTGGTTTATTTCTACAACTTTGTGACCTATATCATGTTTTATAAATGTTACTACTCCTCCACCATTGCCATCTTTTCTATCCCTTCGAATTGCTGTGTAACCTTGTAGTGTAAAATTCAAGCGTGGTTTTAGCCAGGACTCCTGTACGCATATTATATCTGGGTGCTTATCTTGTCTTAAAATAAAGTTTTTGAATTCTTGTCCATTTGCTATCAGACTTGCATTCCATTGTAGAATTGTTAGTACCATTATAATCCCCCACATACCGTCTGAGAATTTCCTCCTTGACCTTTTAGTCTTTCATTTACCATTTCTGTGCTGATCCCCTCAATCTCCAGGTATTTTTCCGCTGCTCTCACAATTATTCTTATTCTCTCTGTTCTACTTTCTGTTTGAGCTGAGCAATTTACCACCTCCGCTATAAAAGCTATGAATGAAACTTTATCCACTTCCAAATTGTCTTTCCCCACTTCTTCTCTGACTTCTTCTCTTCTTTCATATATTACAGTTTCCTTTTCTTTTGCGTTTTTATCATTTTCTACTTTCTTTAATGCCTCTGCGTATGACATTCCTTCTTCTACTCGGATGTTTTGCACTTACCATTTTTTTTCTTATTTCGCATCCTCCGTACCCTGCACTGTGCTCTCCTCCACAATTACAACATTTTGGTTTCATTTCTTGTTCGCATTTTCCGTATTCGTGCTCCCCACCACATCTCGCACATCTCATTTTTCCTCTACATATCGCTGCAACATGTCCGTATCTCTGACACTTATAGCATCTTAATGGGGGTGGCACAAATGGACGAACCGTGTAGCTTATGTATCCCAAACTTATCCTCTCTGGTAGTTTCCCTTCGTCAAATATTATCATTACAGATATGCTGTCCCTTCTCTCTTTGTCTTTTGTGTATTGGAGTCTTCTTACCTCCTTTACATTTGCTCCTAAGATGTTCTTTTTAATCCTTTCCGTTGATACATCTGTTGGAATCCCCGTTATCACTCCTCTTACCCATTTATTCCCTTCTGGAATTGTACAGTTCACTTTTTTCCCTAGAAGCATCTTTAGTTCTAGCGCCCTTTTTTGTTGTCTGCTATCCTTACAGAACATTAATACCTTTCCATCTCTCAGAGTTTTTGCACTTTTAATTTGACCTATCTCGTCGTTAATTGCTTTTGTTAACTTTAGTGGGTTTACTGTAAATGTTGCCCCATTTGAAAATGTCATCATTACCTTGTATTCCTCCTGTTTTCTTCTTATTTGTTGTCTACCTCGTTCACTTTACGAATCAGATACCTGAGCCCAATTTTTCTTTCTTTTTTTTATTTTCAACCTTTTCCCATTCATTTCCTCCATCCTCTTCATTCCCAAACATTTCGTCTTCGTCCATTTCCGGATCACTTCCGGATCCCATCAAACTTCCTACCATGCGCACTCCACTCACAATTCAGCTGTTGCTCAACCTCCGACGTCTCCTCGACCATCCCACCATCCCATCGCCTCATGACGTCATATGCCACGGCAAAATAAAAGTCTTTTTTGCCACTTACTGTTGCAGTCATGGCATATTGATACATTTCTCTCTCTCTCTCTCTCTCTTACTGAATACAGTACTAAATACTGATATTCAGTATTTAAAACTGATCAAAACATTTAAACATTTTTAAGACAATTTTGAAAAACTTTAACCCACTTTGACTTGTTTGTCTAAAACACATTACTTCATATTAACATCTGAGTCCAAATCATATCCTCATAATTAACTCATCCTACCTCTACAACTTCATAATTAGTTTCTTTTATTCATATGCATTGTCGTCTCTTTTTATCTGTATTCCACATTTCCTGCCATTCTTTAGCAATATCTGCAGTAATGACATTTAACTTTAACTTTACTTACAGATTCATTAAAGGGGTAGTGAAATTCAATTCTGTCATTTACTCACTCATTTACTCACTTGTTCCAAACCTGTTTGAGTTTCTTCTGCTGAATGCAGATGAAAAGAATACCGGGGCAAAAAACAGCCAAAAGTGCCATTTAAAGTGTTAACTATAGATTATGTTCAAGAAAAATGAGAATCAGAATCAGTTTTATTGCCAACTGTGCTTCACACACACAAGGAATTTGCTTTGGCTACAGAAGCTTCCAGTGTACATAAAGTGACAACACAGAATAAATATTATAAAAGAAGACAATAGACATTAAACAGAGATGCAGTCCAACGATCTGGATGTTGAAATGTATGTACAGATTTGTTATAAATATACAGGTTATAAGGTGCTGTGTGCAAAAGAGTAAGTATTGCATTATATATTGTTATAAGGTGCTGTGTACAAATGCGTAAGGAAAAGTATTGCATTGTATATTATAAGGTGCTGTGTACAAGTGCGTGTGAGAAAGTATTGCACATTTATTGCACAATAGGAGAAATATTAACTGTTGATGAGGTAGATGGCCTGAGGAAAGAAACTTTTCCTGTGTCTGGCAGTTTTTGTGCTCGGTGCTCTGTAGCGCCGGCCAGACGGTAACAGTTCAAACAGGAAGTGTGCTGGGTGCGAGGCGTCCAGGGTGATTTTGCGAGCCCTTTTACTCATTGTGGAAGAGTACAGTTCTTGAAGTGTAGGAAGGGTAGTGCCAGTTATTCGTTCAGCAGCCCGGACTATTCGCTGTAGTCTACGGAGGTCAGATTTGGCTGCTGAGGCGAACCAGACGGTGATTGAAGTGCAGAACTGCACGAGCAGCTCCTGTGGCAGGTTGAACTTCCTCAGCTGACGGAGGAAGTACAGTCTCTGCTGGGCTTTCTTCACAATAGAGTCTATGTGAGTGTCCCACTTCAGATCCTGAGAGATGGTGGTGCCCAGGAACCTGAATGACTCCACTGCAGCCACAGTGTTGTTCATGATGGTGAGAGGGGGGAGTGCAGGGGGGTTTCTCCTGAAGTCCACTATCATCTCCACCGTTTTGAGCGTGTTCAGCTCCAGATTGTTGTAACTGCACCATAAAGCTAGCCGCTCCACCTCCTGTCTGTATGCAGACTCGTCACCGTTCCGGATGAGGCCGATAACAGTAGTGTCGTCCGCAAACTTCAGGAGCTTGACGGAGGGATCTTTTGCGGTGCAGTCGTTGGTGTACAGGGAGAAGAGCAATGGGGAGAGAACACATCCTTGGGGGGCACCAGTACTGATGGTGCGGCTGTCAGACATGATTTTGCCCATTCTGATTAGCTGTTGTCTATCTGTCAGAAAGCTGGTGATCCACTGACAGACAGAGCTAGGAACAGAGAGCTGGGTCAGTTTGTGCTCGAGCAGTGATGGGACGATGGTGTTAAAGGCAGAACTGAAGTCCACAAACAGAATCCTTGCATAGTTCCCTGGTTTGTCCAGATGTTGTAGGGTATAATGCAGCCCCATGTTGACTGCATCATCCACAGACCGGTTTGCTCTGTAGGCAAACTGCAGGGGGTCCAGCAAAGGTCCGGTGATGTCTTTCAGATATGCTAGAACCAGTCTTTCAAATGACTTCATGACCACAGATGTTAAGGCGACAGGTCTGTAGTCGTTGAGTCCGGTGATCTTTTGTTTCTTCTGGATTGGGATGATGGTGGAGCGTTTGAAGCAGGATGGAACTATGCGCTGTTCCAATGATCTGTTGAAGATCTGTGAGAAAATGGGGGCCAGCTGGTCAGCACAGGTTCTTAGACAGGCTGGTGAGACACCGTCTGGGCCTGGCGCTTTCCTTCTCTTCTGTTTACTGAAGACCTGACGCACATTATCCTCACTGATCTGAAGATCAGGGGGGGAGAGGGAGATGTCTGTAGGTGTTGATGGCTGTGTATAAAGATGGTCAGGGCTGTTTTGGCTGGAGGTGGGTAGAGGTGTTGATGGCTGTGTAGAGGGTGTCTGGTCGAAGGTGTCAAATCTGCAGTAGAACGTGTTCAGGTCGTTAGCGAGAAGTTTACTGCCATCGATACTGGGGGGAGATGATTTGTAATTCGTGATGGTTCGCAGACCAGTCCACACTGATGCAGGGTCAGTAGCAGAAAACTGGTTTTCCAGCTTTTTTGCATAGTTCTTTTTAGCCAGACCGATCTCATTTGTTAAAATGTTCCTGGTCTTGTTGTAGAGAATCCTGTCCCCACTCCTGTAGGCATCCTCTTTGACCTGACGAAGCTGTCTAAGTTTTGGTGTGAACCATGGTTTATCATTGTTAAATGATAAGTAGGTCCTGGTGGGGATGCATAACTCCTCACA
>CAIGQQ010020295.1:0-10253 GCA_903798035.1 Danio albolineatus
TAATAAGTTTAAGTGAGATAACAGTATGTTGGCTTTTCAAGCCACCATAATTAGGCATGGGACAATAACCATTTTCAAGGTATATCGCGGTTTGGAAAAGTCAAGGTTTTAAAACTGCCAAAATTTTCTGCTATACCATTCCTAAGCTGTGGGTAAGATTTTTTTATTTACATTTTATCTTGTAGTTTTTTTTAGAACAGTATCTCCAGCAGCAAAGATATCCAAAGATGCTGTTGTAAACTGTAAAGACATCTGTGTTTTTGGAAACAAATGAAGACCGCAGAAGTCAAGGATTCACTTGAATTATTTAGCCTGACATATTTACTGTCCCAAAATACTTTAAATGTTTCTCAAAATAATATATAATTGTTTTTAAAGGAGAAAAAGTTAGTTTGTTACCCAGACATTTAAAAATAATTTATTTTAGAGCAGTGATCACGATACCGTGAAACCGTGATATTTTTATCCAATGTTATCATACCGTCAAAATCTTATACCGGTCCATGCCTAACTGTAATATAATACAAAAAGTATTGACAAAAAGGGCTTGACAAACCACTTTTAGAAAACGCACTCTTCCATCTCTGAGTTCAACTGACACTTGCACCAGTTTGCGCATTTGCACCTGACACTTTCTTCTAAATCGCTCCACATCTCTCATAAAAAAAAAAAAACAATTTAAAAAAAATTGTGCATTTCCGAAGTAGGCCTCACACAGGTGAGTGGGCTTGACAAACCACCTGTAGAAAACACATGCTTTCATCTCTCTGACACTTAAACCAACTTTTATTAAACAAACACACCAGTTTTGCAGATTTGCACCAGACACTTCATTACAATCACTCCATATCTCTAGAAAAACATTGTGCATTTCTGTGTGCTCGATAAGGGAAACAAAGTTTACTAGCGAATGTACCACACAATCATGCTGCAGTACTAGTTTTAACCTCACATACGTCTTTTGCTCAATATCTTGCACAAAATTGTTCTGACTTATATAAAAGTACTTGTACAGACTGTCTTAGGCAGGGCTTAATTTGTGCCGGAATACGCCAGAACTGGAACCTCTGAAATCTGATGCGGCACCTCATTTTACCGTTCACCCTCCTCAACAGCTCTGCTCCCCTGTCCGCTGTTATTTTCACTTTCTTACGCCACTCCCCAACCCTCTTCTCTTTCGTCCACGACACCCACACCCCCCCCTTGACTTGATAAATAGTAATCAGTCTTTAGTGCACAAAGCACATCAGCTTTTCTTTTCAAATTTTTTACCCTGACCCCTTGTACTTCTGGTGAAAAAAATAAGTCTTTGCTTTAATTTTTAAAGGGTTTTTGTTCTGACATGCTTTTTGCTATTCTGCTGCCACAGTGAGGGTTTTTGTTTTGTTTTGTTTGTTTTGTCCAATGGTTACTTTTTAATTCTTCAATTCTTATAGCATCACGTCGTTCCTGTGGGCTTTTAATCATTTTCGACTTTAAAAAAAATAAATAAATAGAAGAGATGCAACTCAGACGGGAAAGAAAACCTGCTTAATAATTACGCAAATCCACACTTCAGCCCTTGTTAACAATTATATATCACTTATAAATGATTATATACATATTAAAGCGCTGATTAAGATTCGTGCGCTTTGCTACTGGTAAAATGTGCTTGGGGAGGGAACATGATCAGGATATCGACTTGCATAAAAATTAGGCATTCACCGTACGATTTAACCAGTAATTTTAGATTCATAATTGCTTCAAGGAAATTGGCCAAGTATTTAACTATGTGATCAAAAAACTTGAGAAGAGGAGTGTGTGTGGGGGGGGTGGGGGTGGTGCAGACTAAATTTAATTACATTACATTACTTAACTGTAGTAGGAGTTTGATGAGATCTCGTGCCTCAAGACACAATAAATAACGAATTGACAGGTCAGTTTTCTACATCTAGAATTGAACCAGAGTGATTGAATATTTAGCGATTGTTCTAGGAAACTTCATGATTATTTTAAATGTATTACATAAATTAAGGATTCATAACATTGGGCTTAACGGATCCTTTTCAAGACTGTTATGAAGCGGTTAACGGTCATCAGAATCTTAAATCCTTGGAAGTTTTTGATATTTAGATATATAAACATATAGATATCTATATAAACACATGGAAGGATGGATGGATAGATATCTATCCATCCCTCCATGTATATAAACACTACCTCACAAAAGTCTTGTCACACATCCAAGTTTCATTTGATCAGTTGGTATTAGAAGTGGCTTATATGTAAGGCAAAGGCCTCTAGATTAAGCTTATTACTAAAAAAAATTATCATGCCTTGATTTTTAATTATTTAATGAGGACAGTAAGGTCTGACTTTGCTTAAAAGTCTTGTCACTTCACAGAAATAATGTACAGTATAGAATATAAAGTCATGGTGCTGTGGCAAAAGAATTAATATTGTGTACGACTCCCATGAGCTTCGACGACTGCATCCATACATCTCTGAAAATAACTTATTAATAAAGTCATCTGGAATGGCATCGAAAGCCTTCTTGCAGGACTCCAAGAGTTCATCAAGATTCTTTGGACTCATCTTCAATGCCTCCTCCTTTATCTTACCCCAGACATGCTCAATAATGTTCATGTCTGGTGACTGGGCTGGCCAATCCTAGAGCACCTTGACCTTTTTTGCTTTCAGAAACTCTGATGTAGAGGCTGAAATATGAGGAGCACTATCGTGCTGAAGAATATGCCCTCTCCTGTGGTTTGTAATGTAATGGGCAGCACAAATCTCTTGATTCCTCAGGCTGTTGATGTTGCAATCCACTCTTCAGATTCTCTCGCACAGCCCCATACCGAATGTAACCTCAAACCATGATTTTTCCTTCACCAAACTGATTTCGGTGAGAATCTTGGGTCCATTCGGGTTGCAATAGGTCTTCTGTAGTATTTTTGATGATTGAGATGCAGTTCAACAAATTATTCAGTGAAAAAAAAAAAAATGAGAAAAAAAAACACAACTACATTCTGTCACTTACAACTGGGATCGACAAGACTTTTGTCAGCTAGTCTATTCATGTATGCATTATATCATCTTTGCATCAAACTGCAAAAAACGAATTACTGCTTGTGCAAGGCGTTTCGAATGCAGCATCTATGGGGCAGGAGTAAATTTGATGTTCTTCTCTCTTCTGGCAGCCGTCTCAGACAACTTTTTTTTCCTTTTTCTGATAGTCTTGATAATTGTTGAGTTTTTCCTTCATTATTACAGCAAATAGGATTTTAAAAAGATTATTTGTTGTACTCTCCCATCACTGTGCTCTAAGGTTCCCCAACCACGACGACTTGCGCTACTGAGAAACGTGGAAATGTGAAAAGTGTCCCTAATCCCCCAATTAGGTGGATTAAGAGCATATAGACAAGAGTCATGGTTAGATTTAAAAACTTTCAATAAATTAGTCCAAAGGTTGCCGTTCTTTTCCCATCTAAAGGATGAGGTTTTTGGGAGGCTAAAGGATCTTAAGCACAGATCATAGCAGGCATAATTGGGGGCTTTGAAATGAATGGCTCTTCACATTAAACTAAAGTGGAAGCAAGACTCGGAGAAGCTCTTGAAAGTGAAAAGTGCCCCTGTGAAAATCCAGAGGGGACTGACAATCAATACCGTGGCGCAGTCTCCTCAGGTCAAGCATTTCATATTGAAATTATAAAGTCATAATGCCATGGGCTGTGAGAAACCAGGTGCAACTCATCATCTTCTGCCAGCTGGGTTCCAACTGTACCTTCCACCTCTTGGTCATGCTCTCTTATAAAAGGACTCTTGTGGAGGAATTGCAATGATTGGAGTCCAGACAGTCATCATCACCAAGGATAAAGACGTCTAGTACCAGAACTATGTGAAAAAACAACCTTAGGTTTTATTTGTTTTTCCCACCAGACAGTATTCAGTTTCATACCTCATATATTTGTATTTTTTAATCAGTTAAGTTAATTAAAACACTTCAATATCATAATATGTAATACGCTAATTATTACATTGAAGAATTTGTGTTATTTTGTACATGAAATAACTTAAGCGGGATATTATGATGAAATGACAGAACGGATTAACATGACTCTTTAGGCATCTAGAATATGCATAAAACTACTTCGATAACTTTTGAATATAGAGGAATGTAAAGATGTATGGAATGTAATTTAAAAAAATAAATAAATCTGTTAATTTGTTTTATTTTTATCTTTTAATATCATGCAGGCAAACACCTGACAAAAAAAATGTTTCAAGAGTTCACACTTAGCTGATGATTGATAATAAAGCTAGTTTGGCATGCTGTCCAGGGAGAGAGCCCTGAGCTCATAAGATCCTCGAGCCCAGGGCTCCCTCCCGTTTGCAGGGCGAGAGGGGAGTTTGAGCTCAGGTAGATCTCGAGAACCCCCCGCCCTCCTGCTGCTTTTAAATTGCTGTGAGTGTATGCTGCTGGTGGAATTTGGGTATGGTGCTGATTTGTTTAAGTCAATTTACTTATGTCTCATATTTTGGACTGTGGGAGGAAACGGGAGAACCCGGGGAAAACCCACGCGAGCACAGGGAGAACATGAACTCCGCACAGAAATGACAACTGGCTGGGTAGAGGCCCAAACCAGAGGCATTCTTGCTGTGAGGCAACAGTGCTAGCCACTGGGCCACCATGCTGCCCTATAGAGGAAAAGGGAGGAGAGGGGGTGGAAGGGGGGATTCTTCAAGATGAAGATGACTAACGTAAGACGCTTTGGTTATTTATACCAAGTTGGGAATCATTTGATTGGTGGATTGTGCATTAGCTTGACTCTGGGCCAGCCGTGTCAATCATAAGCACGTGATCCTCTCGAAAATTAGTTTATAAATAAACTTCACTTAATACATCTTCCCCACTGTGAAATATGATCAGATTAAATATTAAGACACGTTATGAAGTCATCTTTGCAATTTGCTAGAAGGTAATGCATGCATTTTTTAACAAATAGTTCAATGTGGTTTACATTAAAAAGAAATTAAAGAGAGATTAAAAAAATAGGATGCCTTGAAAACTAATTTAAAACTCTGGCGTGTGCAAGCCAGATAAACAATGAATCCTTTTTAAAAAGTTACAAACATGAACTTTCATATGCCTGAAAGCTTTAAACTGACTTGAAATGCTCACAGTCACATGAGCTAAAAACAGACTCAAACGATAAACATTACTGGTTAAACGGTGCAATGACTTCACAAATCATGAGTGTTTTTCAACTGTGGTTCCTGACCAACTGTAAAACCGGTTCAACACAGCAAATTATGTGATGTGATTATTGAAGACGCACATATTGTGATATCAATGCTGAAAGAATATATTATGCAGTCCTACTATACAAATAAATCTATTATTACTCTTTTCATGCATAGCATGGTTAATAAAAAAGTTGTCACTGAACAAGCAAGCAAAAGTGACCCAACACACCCACTCCTCACCTCAGACCCACAGCCCCTCATGATGTTCTCTGGAATGGCATATATCTGGTTCTCCATCTCCACTTTCTGCTTTCCATTACTGGACACCCTGACAAGAAGAACCCGAAAATTGGTTCCTCCCAAATCCAGGGCAAGGAAGTCGCCAGTTTCTACAAACAAAATCAAACACAAATTCATCTTAATTTTTTCAAGAATTAAGACTACAAGAACAAGGCAGTCACGCTTTGAGTATAATCTCATAGCAATGATTTAAATGTAAGCCATAACGTATGAAAGCCCATGATATATTGTGTAACCCATTTCATACTTTAAATTAAAGGAAATGTTTACGCTTTCATCAATCTCATCAGAGGAAAGAACCTGCACACAATCTACATCCACAAAAATCTAAAGATGTTTTTAAGCACATCTTTCAGTGCATTCATTTACCTGTCTGTAATTATAGATATTTGGGTTACACTTTATAATAACTACACTCATTGAATCATCTATTAAGTAATCCTTAATAAATGATTCACAGTGTGTAGTTATTATAAACTGTAACCGATGTGTTCAATTTTTTTTTTATAATTTCAATGTCATTAAATAACATGCAAATATTTATTGATTATATACACAATATAGTTTGTAAAGCATTGTAAAAATGTGCGTTTTTAACCTAAAAGAAAGGTTTTTGATAAATGAATGTGTTTTAAGTTAGTATACTGTCAAAAATCATTACACAGATCTTTTACAAAATTCTGCACAGAAATGTTCGCAGATTATGTTTGGACATGTACACACTTGAAGTTCTGAAAGTGTAAATATAATGTAAATGCAAAATTGCAGAAAAGACTTTTCTATCTCTTAGTAGACATGTTATATGAGAAACTTTCTAAATCAGAGACTTACTTTGCTTGCATTTTAAACTTATAAAAAAAAAAGCTTTTTATTTAATGTTCAGTTTTTAGTTACAATTTTTGCTAAATCATTTCCCAAAAATCCACAGATCTTTTACAAAATTCTGCGCAGAAATATCAAAGCAATGTCTGCAGATTTTGTCTGGCCCTTTACATACTTGCAAAGTTCTAAAAAGTGCAAATGTACAGTGCAAGTGTGTGCTAATATAGTTATTCATTCAGTTATGAATTTCAGTATTATAATTGAATAATGTGCAAATGTTTATTGATCATATACACAATACAGTTTGTAAAGTAAGTTTTTCTGTGTTTCAGAAGTTTGATTATATGACAGACATACTATATTAGAGACTTATCAAGTGATTCTAATTAGATTAGCATTTTTAATATATATATTTTTCTCATTTATTTAAGATGTTACTATATCCTAAAAATCATTCACAAAAATCCACATATCTCTTACCATATTCTGCACATAAATGGCAAAGAAAAAAAAATGTAATGTCTGGCCCTGTAAACACTTATACTTGCACTTATACACACTTATAAAGTTCTGAGAGTATGTGCTAAACTAACAAAGTAATGAATGAAGCACTCTGCTATTTCATTTCAAAGCATCACAATAAAATCACCTTGAAGACAAAGCACTACAGAAAAATATAAAAGAATCACAGCAAACGTTGAACAACTAGGATCATCTTAACTGCCAGATAATGGCATGAGAATAAAGAATGAAACAACTTGATCATGAACCCACTTTCACAGATCAGTACTGTTCTCTTGGCAACATTTCCTCGTACTTACGTAAATGTGTAAATATGGATATTCATTCACTTTTTATAATAATTTATGATATAATTGCATAGTATGCAAATATTTACTGATTATGTACACAATAAAGTTTGTAAACTAAGATTTTCTGTCTATTAGTAGTTATATTATATGAAAAACTCACATGCCTACTTTGCTTGAGAAACAAGTGATTCTAATTGGATTGCATTTCAAACCTTAAATAAAAAAGTTATTTTAGTTGCTATATTGTCAAAATCGTTTCATAAAAATCCACAATAATTTCTGCAGATTCTGTTGGCCCTGTACACTATCCCACTTGTAAATAGTGAACGGATCGCACCGTTTTTTAGATCAGCCAAAAACGGGAGGAGACAAATGTAATTCGCTTTCCATTTATTACAAAAACAGTACTGCAAGACACTTTTGGTTTTAACAAACAGATCTGAGAACAAGAAATAATCAGCTGAATAAAAATAAATTGTAAAATATTCAGTACTGTGAAAAATTACTATTGTTGCTGATGATGCTAAATGTATAAATCTAACATTATAATATTTCATAATATTATTTTCAATAAATTATTCAGTTAGTCACTCATAAAACTTCATGTTTAATATCTAGATGAATCACTTTTGAATTATTCAGTGGCATATTTTTGATGGTTTGTTGAATAATGGTTAAATTTTTTGTTATTGGGTAAATTATTTATTATTTGTTAAAATTAGTAGTTAAAAATAAATGTAAATGCTGCCCACAACTTTTATTATAGAGCACCGTTAAAAGCATATGACGGTGATTTTAATCTTTGCCATAAACATCAGTGTTTATATCTAAACTATATGTTATCCCAGAACTTCTGTGTTATTTGACTGTTTGTAATTCAAAAGACTAAAGACTGAATCTCTTTCTTGATTTTTGCATTTTTCAAACACAGATTAGAATGTCGCGACTGGAAGGATTAATAAATATATGCAAATCACCATCATTCATAATTTAGCCTCTGTTGCGTGGCTGTTGAGATCCCGATCTTTAAATGATTAGTAGTGCAGCTTACACTGAATGCATTAACCCAAGCTAAACTAGCAGTGACGGAAAACACCTTTAATAACCTAAGAAACCCATCACATCCCGAATAACCTAGCACAAACTTCTTCCGTCATCATTATATTTTACAAAAAAGCCTAAATGCTTTCATACATGTGATTTGAATGACGCGAGAGGCGATATCTTTGTGATTGCTATAAATTTAAGATTAATCTACAAGTAAAAAAATGATTAGCCTAATGCGCAGGTCATGTGTGTTCCAAACCGTGGGTTGTGATCCGTATGAATCATAGCTCAACAGTGATCCGCTACACCCCAACTTCTGAAGTTCTGAAAGTACTAACAAAAGTAATGAATAATACACAGGTACAAACATCAGCCTCATTCCATCGTTACTCTATATATTTCATTTCAAAGCATCACAATAAAGCCACCTTGAAGACAAAGCACTATAGAAAAATAAAAAAAAGAATTACAGCAAAATCTGAACAATCAGGAGCATCTTAACCGCCACATCATGGCATGAGAATAAAGACTGAAACAAGGACAGCTAACATCTACTTGGAAACGAACCCACCTTGATTTCACAGATCAGTATCGTTCCCTTGGCAACATTTCCTGGTACCGTTTTATGGCTCACACACCCACATGACTACATGTCTATGTGCTGGCATTCACTCCAGTAACCCGACTACAGTTAGTTCTTTCACACCCGGCTTGAGACATTGTGTCATCCCACGTGCACAGTCATAACCCCTCAGATACAGAGAAGCCATTGGACTGGTGCTGTCAGTCAGTGTGACAAACACAAACACACACACACACACACACACAAACACATCAAAACCATGACCGGTGGTGACAACAGACCTGGAGTGCAGGATCAATAATTTCATCATCTCGCAACAAAAAAGTAACACTAGACTTCCAGGACAGAACAATGTGTTCAACAGGGCGCTTTGCTTGTTCTGGGTCAAACTAAGGACGACAATACACCTCCACCCAGGAACTGACCCACATGGAGTCCGATTCCAGCAGAATATGTGTGTTTTTCCATTCACAATCTGTACTACAGACTTCCTGTTTGTCAACTTTTGTTTAGATACTTTTATTAAGTATTTTGAACTATTGATGGTCCCATTTAAAAAGCCATGTGAACAGGAAGTTGCAGAGTTTTATTTTAGTATATTGATGTACTTCCTATTGAAATAGAATATTGTGTTGGGGGGCGGGGCTTCTCTCATCACTATCTTGTAGCAAATTATCGTTAGGAAAGGCATAGTTAAGAATATTGTGGATGATGCCATCAAACTGGCGTCAACAGAGAAGGATCGCCACTCCAAACACAGAAGCAAATGCTCAGACCTTGTTTGAAGATAATCAAAAAACCAATTGAAGATTATCAAAACTTTAACATTAGCTTGCACATATCAAAAGGTTCTGCGTGTACGTTTTTGACTCTTCTAAAGAGTAAAAATACCATAATATGTTCGCAGATATTTAAGAAAACATATTGTGAACATTGTTTCTCAGAAAAACAATGCTGAAGTCAGATATTCTGCTTTAAAAATGTCCTTTCCGTGCCGGGAGGTCTGTCTTTGTTTAGGTTCTCCCAATGCCAGTTTAGCCAGATATTTTAAACCGCATCTTCTTTTGTGTTCAACAAATAAAAGAAACTCAAAGGTTTTGAACAAGTGAAGGGTGAGTAAAAGGTGACCATTTAATGACAGTTTTATGAACTTCACTTCAGGGAGACCAGACTACATAAATCTGAGATCAGTTGGTTAAAAGTCAAAAATGAAAGTGAAGTTTTTGTTTGCAGGTGCTGTTTGGATCAACTTTCCTCACTCAAATCATTGACATACATTGGGTTCAGTTCAATTGGAACACTTTCAGAATATTGGGTTATAAGTGGCATATTTTATCGAAATTAATCTTGCACTTTTATAAGTGTGTCTTAAGTGTCCACCGATTCAAATTCCCCATGCTATGTTGATTACTCATATAAATTATATATACATTATATATACATATATTTATATACATATATAT
>CAIGQQ010020301.1:0-10418 GCA_903798035.1 Danio albolineatus
GATGGTGATCTTTGTAATTGCGGGACGTGAGAGCCTGACCAATCCGTAACAGTACCCCCCTCCCCAGGGCCCGCTCCTGAGGGCCTAGACCGTCGACGCCGTGGTGGTCTCCCTCTTCCTCGAGGTGCTGGGAATTCAGGGTGTTTTTCGTGGAATTCAGACATGAGGTTGGGATCAAGAATGTCAGCTCTGGGAACCCATGTTCTTTCTTCGGGACCGTAACCCTCCCAGTCCACCAGATATTCCAGTTGCCCACCACGACGTCGGGAACGAAGGATCTCCTTGACGGCGTAGACTGCTCCTTCCTCCAGTAGCAGTGGAGGAGGGGGTTCCTCTTCGTGGTCAGGCTCTGTGGAGGGAAGAACAGGGTCGTGAAAGGGTTTCAGAAGTGAGACGTGGAAGGTAGGGTGAATTCGGTAGTGTGAGGGTAGTTGTAGTTTGTATGTTACCGGGTTGACCTGTTCCAAGATCGTAAAGGGACCAACAAACCTGGGACTTAACTTGCGAGAGGGCAGTCGCATTCGGATGTCCCTGGTAGATAACCACACCTTCTGACCCGGCGTGTATCTGGGTTCCTCGGCTCTTCTCCTGTCTGTGATCACCTTGCTTCTGCGGACTGCCCTCTGAAGATGTTGGTGAGCTTCGTCCCAGACTCTCTCGCTCTCCCGGAACCAGTGATCCACTGCGGGGACATTAGATGGTTCGCCATCCCAGGGGAAGAGTGGTGGTTGAAAGCCCAGGACACACTGGAATGGCGTAAGTCTGGTGGTTGGTTGCCGCAGTGAATTTTGGGCATATTCCGCCCAGCCCAAGTACTGGCTCCAGGAGTTCTGGTGACCATTACAGAAGGTCCTCAGGAACCGTCCCACCTCTTGGATCTTGCGCTCAGTTTGTCCGTTGGTCTGGGGATGGTATCCTGAGGAGAGGCTGACGGCCACACCTAGGAGTTTGAAAAAGGCTTTCCATAGCCTGGAAATAAACTGGGGACCTCTGTCCGACACGATATCTTCGGGTATGCCAAAGGATCTGAAGACGTTGTTGAAGATCTGATCTGCGGTCTCAAAGGCTGTGGGAAGACCTTTCAGAGGGATCAATCTTACGAATTTTGAGAATCTATCGACAATAACTAGGATGCATGTGTTACCTTCAGATGAGGGAAGGTCCGTCATGAAATCCACTCCTAGGTGTGACCAGGGACGGTTCGGGATAGGCAAGGGATGGAGCTTACCAGTTGGAAGATGACGTGGACTTTTGGCTTGGGCGCATTCCTTACATCCTTGGACATATCTCTTCACATCCCTTGCCATGTTAGGCCACCAGAATCGTTGGGACACAAGCGAGAGAGTATTGTTGATCCCTGGATGTCCAGTGCCTAACGAGGTGTGCAAGGAATGGATCAGATCTACCCGCTGTTCTGATGGAACGAACTGCCGATGAGGAGGGCATCCCGGCGGAGGGGGGACCTCTGAAGTGGCAACAACTGGAGGAGTCGTCCAGGTGATCGGGCAGACGGTAATATGTTCAGGAAGTATCTTCGTGGGTGGTTCTTCATGATCGTGACTTTCATGGATACGAGAAAGAGCATCGGCTCTAATGTTCTTAGATCCAGGGCGATAGGTAATTGAGAAGTGGAAGCGTGAGAAGAATAGAGACCATCTGGCTTGTCTGGGACATAATCTCTTTGCATCCTTGAGGTAGAGTAAGTTCTTGTGGTCAGTGATCACCTGGAACGGGTGTTGGGCTCCCTCCAACCAGTGTCGCCACTCCTCCAGGGCGAGCTTAATAGCCAGGAGCTCCCGGTCTCCGATGCTGTAATTTTGCTCCGCCGGGCTCAGCTTCCTAGAGAAAAAGGCACATGGGTGCAGTCGGGGCGGAGTACCCTGATGTTGGGACAGTACTGCCCCGACTCCGGTGGTGGAGGCGTCCACCTCCACAATGAATGGATGGTCAGGGTCAGGATGAGTCAGGAGGGGGGGCTCTGGTGAACTCCTTCTTCAGAAGGCGGAAGGCTGCGGCCGCTTCCCGGGACCATAGCAGTTTCTTAGGTTTCTCCTTGAGAAGATTAGTGAGAGGTACTGTGATGCAGCTGTAGTTTTTGATGAATCTGCGATAGAAATTGGAGAATCCCAGAAACCTCTGAAGCTCCTTTATGGTCGTGGGTTCTGGCCAGGACAGAACAGCCTCAATCTTCCCTTGGTCCATCCGAATACCAGTCGGATCTATGATATATCCTAAGAATTGCACGGATCGTTGGTGGAAAGAACACTTCTCGGCTTTGAGATACAATTTATTCTTCCTTAAGGTTTGGAGGACCTCCGCAACGTGGTGGCGATGTTCGGCCTCACTCCGGGAGTAGATGAGGATATCATCAATGTAAACGATAACACTACGATGGAGGTACTCCCGGAGGACTTCATGGATGAAGTTCTGGAATACGGAGGGGGAGTTGACCAGGCCATAGGGCATGACCTGGTACTCATAATGGCCGGTAGGGGTCACGAAGGCTGTCTTCCATTGG
This sequence comes from Danio albolineatus, assembly GCA_903798035.1. Taxonomy (NCBI): domain Eukaryota; kingdom Metazoa; phylum Chordata; class Actinopteri; order Cypriniformes; family Danionidae; genus Danio; species Danio albolineatus. Next base: position 2,519 of record CAIGQQ010020301.1, read on the forward strand.
TCCCCCTCACGTATTCTGATCAAATTGTACGCGCTGCGGAGGTCCAACTTCGTGAAGATTTTAGCCTCTCGGAGTTGCTCTAATGCGGATGGAACTAAGGGAAGAGGGTATCTAAATTTAATAGTACTGTTATTTAACACACGGTAGTCAATGCATGGTCGCAGCCCTCCGTCCTTCTTGGCCACGAAGAAGAAGCTGGAGGCCGCAGGTGACTTAGAATGCCGGATGTACCCCTGACTCAGAGCCTCCCGTATATAATCCTCCATTGCCTTAGTCTCTGGAAGCGAGAGCGGGTAGATCCTACCTCTAGGCAACTGGGCATCTGGAACTAGGTCGATAGCGCAGTCCCATGGCCGATGCGGAGGTAGCTGGGAAGCTCTCTTGGGGCAGAAGACATCTTGAAAGGACGAGTATAACTTGGGAATGTTACTGGACTGCTTCTCAGGAGGGCTTTCGACAGATGTCACGAACAGAGAGATGGGTCTCCGACCCTGGAGGGGAAGACTGGGAAAACAGGCTGACGAACATTCACTTCCCCATCTTTTAATCTCTCCTGTGCCCCAAGAGATGATGGGATCATGCTTCACCAGCCACGGGCGCCCCAAGATGATGTCCATGTTGGCTCCCTCCAGAACCAGGAATTGAATACGTTCTTGATGAAGGAGCCCCACTTGTAAGAGGATTTCTTCACATTGACGATGAATTCGAGTTGGAGATCTAGCACACTGTGTTATCGGCTGTATCTGGTAGATGTGTGAGGACGCTTCTGTGCGGAGGTTGAGTTGAAGACAGAGGGATTGGGAGATGAAATTCCCTGCTGACCCGGAGTCGATGAGGGCTGTCACATGGAGAGAAACAGATGAAGTAGTTATTTGTACAGTAGAAGTGAGAGGATTGCATTGCTCAACACTGGTACTAAATACACTCACTGAGGTTCGGATGGGACGGAGGGGACACTCCAGGCGTGTGTGTCCGCTAACGCCACAGTAGAGACACAGACCCCGGGTCAGCCTCCTCTGTCGTTCCGCCATTGACAGTCTACCAGACTCAACGATCATCGGCTCTGGTTCTGGAGGGGAGCTTGACTCAGGCGATCGGAGGAGTGCCGAAGTGGTACTAACAGTGTCATGCTGATAGATCTTGAGCCGGTCGGAACATCTCAAAGAGTGCTGTATGAATCTCTCCATACCCATAGTGTCATCGAGGGCAGCCAATTGGATGCGCAGAGTGGGTTCTAAGCCGAGCCGGTAAGTGGTCAGTAGTGATCTCTCATTCCATCCACTAGCAGCCGCTAGAGTCCGAAACCGGAGAGCATAATCCTGAGTAGACATGGTACCTTGTTTTAAGTGATACAGTTGTTCTCCGGCGGCCACTTCTCCATCTGCACGTCCAAACACCTCTTTGAAATAACTCATGAAGCTGGTAATCGAATTCATGCCCGGCCCGGCCCGAATTCATGACAGGTCCGGAGAGTAGAGAGATGATATAGGCGATCTTCGCTTTATCTGAGGGATACAAAGAAGGTTGCATTTCAAAAGTTAGTGAACACTGTAATAGGAATCCATTGCACTCCTCCGCCCCGCCTGAGTAGGGCGCTGGTCGGGCCATGGGACTGGAAGGAAGGGCCGAAGAAGAAGTGGTGGATGCGGAAGTGCTCGGTGCTGGTGGTGCGTTGGGAAGTGGAGCTGGTGGTTGTAGAATCCGCTTCAACTGGTCCACCAGCTCTTGGAAGTGATCGGGGGTGCTCATGTTGTAGCGGTGTCGGTCCAGGCTTCTGTTATGAAGCGGATAGGAGACAGAGGTAAGTGATAGTAATGTGGGTTTATTGATAAACAACAGAGGAGCACACTAGGGATTGCCAGGAGGATCGGTAACTGGAATACTTCTGTTCCTCCGTGGCAGGGACGATGGAGCACAAGAGGAGTTACAGCACACACCAGATACAAAGACCACAGCAGACAGGACACTCGGGAACAGGAGGACTCGGGATCAACAGGAGGACTAGGAGGAAGAGATAAAGACAGGGTAAGTACAATAGCTTGAATATCTGAGGATGACTTCGCTGAGGAATCGCTCAGTGTCCGCTTTCGTCGAGACGAGCCTGGACACTGAGCGACCAGAGGGCTGTGGCTTTATTTGGTGCTCGTGGATGTGATTCAGCTGGGTGCTCGTTAGTAGTCAGGTGATGGTGATCTTTGTAATTGCGGGACGTGAGAGCCTGACCAATCCGTGACACTCTGCAGCCAATGAACCTAAACTAACCTAAACTAAAACTTAGCCAAATTTCAACAGACATGTGACAATTTTCTCACTTATCTGAGAAAGTTTTATATTTTAAAAAATAATGAAGTGTATTTTTTCTTTTAAGGGATGGCACGTTTTAAAATGAGATAGAGTTTTAATGAACATGCATTATATAAACTGTCACGGTTGCAGTTTTGTGCTCTCTCCGGATTGTCTGTTTTCACATAGAGTTGTCTTGTTTTGATCGTTCACATGTTCATTGTTTTGGTACTCTAGGCTGGTCACGTGTCATGACGTCACTCGGCTGTTCTGATTAGTCACCAATATGTCTATATATGGACACCGTTTCTATGTTTCCTTGTCAGTTTGTTACGTGTTTTCACTTCCCTCTGTCTATGCGTAGGATTGCAGGAGTGTCTTCGTTCTGGTCAGAGCTATCCTGCGTTGTCATATTTTGACTTTTGTCATTAAAAAACATTTTACTTGCAATTGGGTCCATCTCTGTGTTTTCTAGCGTGACATAAACATTGTGTCTGTGTTTACACTTTTATTTAGTTTAAAAGGCATAAAATGAATCCAGTGAGACAGAACTTTATGGGTATTTTCTGAAGAATTTTATTAAGAACATGAAAAACAGCACAGTGGAAGACTGTTTATACAAAGATAATGAAAATGTCAAATAATAACAACTGTACAGAAAATAAGCCATGAGGGAGGATTGCAAGCCGTTTGAGCATAACATACCAGACTGTAATTTCTTGTGTGTCAATTCTCTGGAAGTAAAGCTGGATGGTTTGTTAGGCCCACTCATTCAGACTCATTCTACAACCAGGTCCCTATTTTGGACAGCAGTGAAGGTGCTTTACAGTGCTGTGGGTTGATCTAAAGAAAGAACAATCATAGAGTAACTCCTCATCACTCACAATGTCTGTAGTAGCAATAAAGAGAATTATGTCTCTCTTATTAAGGACATACAGCCTGGGCCGGATATTGGCTCTTTTGCTGGAGTGACGTATCAGGCGCCCATAATTGAACATCATGGGATGGCACTGGCAACTGTCTTCATGTGCGTCAATGCACATGGCTTCACTTTTCTTGTTCTTATAAAAGAACAAATGGCCAGCTCTGATGCCACTGGTCGAAGCAATTGCCATCCCATCTTCATGGCTAACCAGCTGGCCGTGGTATTCACAGACGACCTCCCCGATCTGAAAGGGTCTTTTGGTGAAAACACCATCTCCCTTGTCAGGGACGGGCCTGACAGTCAGTCCTTTCCAGCGTTGAGCCAAAATCATTTTATGCACAAAGCTGCTGTCGATGACCAAGTCCAAGCTGGCAATGGGCTTTCACTGCTTCAGAACCACTGCAGCCTGCGGGACGTTTGACGTCCACCCTTGCTTGTCAATCCAGCGGTTTATTTTGGACTCTGATGGCTGCTGTCCAGCAAAGTGTTCTAGAAACACAAAACACATCAGTATTTGACAACTTTCACTATAGTTCACTGTTTGTGTCATTAATCATACGTATACTCACCAAGAGCATGCTGTTCACGTAGCTTGAGCTGCTCGCTACGCCAGCGGTCATAGCAGTGCCTCTCATGTTCTGAGCCACACAGCGTATGCCTGCGTGCCCTTTTTGGAGGAGGCCCCTCCAGAGTCACTGGACAGAACTGCTCAAGAGATTTGTAGGCCGTCTGTTCGTCCACCCTTGTCTCTCGGTTAGAAGCTACTCTTGAACCTTTTCTATAAGATCACAAAATATATATATTGAAATATATACTGCTGTGGGTTGCAGATGTAAGAATAAGGACCATCTCAGTTGTTAGATGCTTACCGTGTTTTCCCAGCGAGCTGATCAAGCACACTTTGAGCAAGAAATGCATCTCCAGTCGTTTTCATCCTGTAGTGCTTTTCATCTGTTTCTGGCGTGTGCCCTAACAGCCGTGCCACTGCATTTCTCTCCACTTCTGGGAGGTTTTTTGCTGCGGTCTTAAATGCTCTCCGGGCATCGCCACAGGTCACACTGGGGAGACTGTATCTGAAACACAAGGCATTGTAAGAATGCAGAAAGTGGACAGATGAAAATGTAAAGATAAAGACAGGTGTAATGTGGCTTACTTGTCCTGTAGTCTTTTTAAGTCGTTGGAGGGATTATAAATCGATCTCCCACTACTTGACACAAAAAATGAATCAACTGCCTCTTCGTCACCGGTGCACTTTGTTTGCAGCATTACTGGCCGCACCTCATTGAAGTACAAGTCAAACCACTAGTTAGAGAAAGAGTGAAAAATGAATATGACTGTGCCACAATATATTTAACTTGCTGTTATGATTTAAAGTACAATATAAACGTACAAGTTCCTGTTCGTCTGACAATGGATTCGTCTGACAAATGAACATTCTCTTTCTTGCTTCTCCTCTCCCAATCCTCAACCTGCAATCAGACAGATTTGCACACTCATGAAGCAAAGGAACAACTGGAAATAGTTAGGGGGGGGGGATAGGGACATGGGCAAACACTTACAGTCATGTTTGTTACTACGCCAGGCCGCTGAAGTAGCTTCAGCATGACAACAGCCTCGAGGTAATAGAGGACGAGCAACCGTTCATTTTTTGTCAAACAGTCTCCCGTGACAGCTTCAGGACCCTGCATTTTGTCTATAATTGTCATGAAATCTACGAAGGCAGCCTCCAAAACAGCAAGGCAGTCACTTGGCAGAATTTCTTTGCCATCACCCTGGTACCTGTAGAAAAAAATGGACAATGTAACCTATTTTTGTAAATGTATTATTAAAATTATTACCATTTCAATAATAAATAATAAAGACTATATCATGGGTTATTAATTTATTACATATTCAAAACTCTGACCTTTTCTGTGTGACCTCCTTGCTCACTTTCTTGGACATGCCACTCTGTATTTCGTGCAGCGTATACATAAAACCCTTACAGTCCTGGATCAGAGCTGGATTGTTGTGGCACACGTCCGTGGAGGTAATAATGTATTTCATGAACCTTGAAAAGATCAAAATTGCGTTGTTACAGTCAGAACAGAAATGATCAGTTTACACACACATGGCAAATTTGTGATTATTACACATTACTGACCTCTTGAGACTCTTCCAATAGTTGAGCACTGTCTGTTTTGAGAGCTTTGTATCTGACAAGATGTTAAAGTACTCTCGCACTTTCTCCACCTCCCGAACAAACATCAGGTTTGGCTTAGTGGGGTCCATGTAATGCATGAACCTGGACACTGCTTCCACCTGAAATCAAACATTTCACATTAAAATAAACTGTACAGCATAACTCAAGACCAACACACACATTTTTTTTTCTCATTTATACCTTCGCTCATTTAATTCACTCACTTCTTGTTTGCTGTTTTTATTTCCCAGGTCAGTGTGCAGGTACCTACTAAATCCCGCTAGAAGCGGGTGGTCAATCGAGTGCTTATTGTATAAGCCTTTTTTGACCATCTCCACCCTCACAGAAGAGGTCCACATCGGTCCACCAGAGCTGAAATAATAAATAAACAGAAGGTTACAAAGCAAATCCATAGTGTACATTTATTCTGTAGGAATGCTGATGTGAAGCTGTACCTCTGATAGTACTCTCCAGAGCTCTCGTCAGATGAGGGCTCATTTGGAGGCTCCACTGGACCTTTTGCACCTTCTCCAGAGTTTTGTGGCATAGAAGATTTAGACGGCCGAGCTGTTTCTGGGAGGACTGAAGGCAAGTTATTTATCACCAACCCCCTTGACTGCATCTTCTCAATCATCCTAAAACAAGGAACATTAAATAAGGTCAAATAAACAATATAAAAAAATATAAATAAAGCAGAGAAGAACTGTCCGTTACAAACCTGACAAGAGGATTGGTAGAGTCCAGTATGTCACGAACTTCTCCAAATTCCCAGAAACGTCCTCTGCGACTGAATTCAGACAACTCCTTCTCAGCCTCTGTGACGACAGCCTGGATCTCCGCCTCTGTGCTGTTCCTCATACACACCTTCCTGAGATGCCCAGGAAGAGAGTGAGGAGCCTTTTTGCACACTGGGCAGAGGAAATACATCCTGTTTTGGATGGATCTGATTAAAAAATAAAACCAACATGTTATAGAATGAAGAGACCAATAGCAAGAGCAGCTTTGTTAATGTTTGGGGGCATCACTCCAGGTATAGGAACAAAGGTTTGAGCACACAAACACACACAGCAAAATGTGGCTGACATTATGAAGAGTTTTAAGACAAAACCTTATTTCATAATAATACAGTAATGTTGACATACAGAAAACAACAACATTCCTCAAAAGGTGTGTTTAATAATAAGATTACATTTTGAGAGATTAAAAATCGTTAGGATTTGCAAGTCTATCTCAAATGACAACATCGTTAGCATACAAACTGTGCTCTCCTCTCTCAAACAGCTGTCCACTTTTTAAATGTAATGATAAAGAACACTCTTTTGACCTGGCTTCCACAAAATTAGGTAACTTAACTGACAAAATGCTCCAAGATAAACTGAGTTTAATAGAACTGCTGCATAAGGCATACTGACAATTTCTACTTACTGTTCAGAAGCCATTTCAGATGTTGAAAAGTGAGTTTTGTCCACGGGTCAGAAGTAGCAAGCTGTAGCTCCAAAGTGATACAACTGTAAAATTATTGAGATGAGATGGGCCTCTTATAACCAGAGCTGGTACCAGGTCAACGGCCTATCAGGATGCAGCATCCAGCAATAGACCAACCTGTCCATTCCCAAGTGTTAATGGCCCTGCATGGACTGAAACCCCTTTATAACTCAGTGGCAACAACTAATATATATATACATTTGTAATTAGTTTGACTTGTAATTAGTTTATTGAGAAATAGTTTGGTTAGATACATAATAAGGAAAAAGACGAAGAAAAACATTATTTTCAAAATGTCAGTTTGTGTGTTTCAGCTCAGTGTGTAAAGATTATTTGCTCCTTTAGCTGAAGGAGTGAACATTCTACAGTGAAAGTAAAAAAATTAAATAAATAAACAACTTGTTTGTATAATTCTATGTTGAATTGTGGTTAATTTGCAACATTTCTCTCAGTAAATAATTGGAAAACAGCTGACAATCACTTTTGACTTTACAATTTATACAAGGCAAGACAATGCAAGTTTATTTATATAGCACCTTTCATACACAATGATAATTCATAGTACTTTACAAAAAAGAATAACAAATTGTATTTATTTACTGCAGAATGTTCACTCCTTCAGCTAAAGGAGCAAAGAATCTTTACACACTGAGCTGAAACACACAAACTGACATTTTGCAAAATAATCATGTTTGTCCTTTTCCTTATTAATGTATTTAAACAAACTATTTCTCAGCAAACTAATTACAAGTCCACTCTAAAGAGTCTGAAACAGAACTTTATGATAATGGGTGTAGATATCTAAACAATACATTGCCAACAAGACTTTAGGTAGCTAATATCACACCATGGCTCATCAACATTACCAAACATGAATCGTTCATACCTAATCTGGCCATTGAACGTTCACAGCCATCTTCCATGTAAAGCCAATGACTTGCAAATGAGTCTCAAGGACTCATCACCATTAGCAAACCTGTATCGTTCATACCTGCTCTGGTCATTGAAGGTTCACAGCAATCTTC
>CAIGQQ010020302.1:0-11239 GCA_903798035.1 Danio albolineatus
ATATATATGAATTAATGAATTATCTGCAAATTATCAAACAACAATAAAACAAGTTAAAGGGCACCTTTGATGAAAAATCTACTTTTTAAGCTGTTTGGACAGTCATATGTGTAGGTATATTGTATAGACAGTCATTTTGGGGAGATATAAACACACCCAGTACTTTTTTTTTTCAATTTAACAACATAAAAACAGTGGACCAATTGGATCGGTTTTGAGATCGACCGCAACTTTACGTAGGAGTGCGGCCCCCCCCGCCCACCCATATTGATTGACAGGCGCGCGTTACCATATCCTAAGTTTGTTGTTTTACGTCCGCCATTTTCTTAGTGTGAGTCGAAGCGGTGCCACCAAAGCAACACCTTTGCACTGTTTTTGGATGCAAGGCTAAACACAAGAGCCTTCATCGTCTTCCTGGAAATTTGCAACAGAGGCTTAAGGGCGTACTCAAGTGCGCTGAATCGGGCTCAGGCACGATACAGCTGGCCGGCCCTGGCCCGGTTGGAAGAGCCCGGTTCACTTGGGTTTTGGCGTGGTACGCTTGTAGTGAGAGTGCAAAGTGCGCCTAAGCCCCAAACTGAAGAGGGGACGTGACTTTTGGGGAATGTTTCATATGGATTTATTAATCATTCTTACTGTTTAATGAACGCACACTGTCGTAAATTATTAAAGACGTAAACCCCTCTCTGCACGACAGCTGTGCCTTTAGTAAACCTTCTAATTCCTGCAGCACGAGGACTTTATGATTGTTTATGAGCGTCAGCAGTGGCTGATCTGTTCGGCAGAATATTGACTGCGTGTCACTGCATATCAAACGACTAAAACGATATAATGATTTAAAGAAATCTCCACTGAAATCTCTGAGAGCGCTTCTTTTACACTGAACAGCACATCAGATGACATACAAGTGTGCTCAGGTCTGAATGCAATAAGACCGCGGGCCGTCGGGGGAGACGGAAGGGGGGACAAGCGTGCTTTGGCCCGGTTAAAGGCAACTGTACATAGTGTGAGTACGCCCTTAAGTGCCTAAGTTTTATCTTTTACGATCAGGTGCCTGAAAACATACTGAAAATCTTAGTGGATATCTTTATGTCTTGTCTGTATTTGTTTGTAGAACTCTGATATGACGAACTTTATCAAACGCATTACGGATGATGCATGCATCGTTACATAGCGGCTGTAAAACTAAAGTCTGTTGCCGTACACAAAGCAGGGGCGCTCTTGGCTCCGCCCCTTGTTAAGATTGGCGGGAAGTCGAAACTAATTTGCATGTGAAGCAACACACCCCTAAAACAGCGACCTGTGTACACGCCCCCAAAATTACACTTTTTAACACATTATAATAAAACAATCTGAATTGTGTTTTGATCTGAACCTAGACTGGCACATTCAGAACAACCACAGTAGTGATATAAAATCTTAAAAAAGGGTTAATGTATGTGCCCTTTAAAATTCTATGTACATAATAAATGGTTCATTGATTAAACATTAAGATCAGTTGAATTAAATGATAGACAAATGTATTTCACTGAATGTTTAATAATAGCTTTATGAAAGAATGAAACATTTATATAGATGAAACATAGATGAAAAGTATATTTTGTAATTATGTGTAGTGTACTAACACAATTTAAAATATGCTGCTTGACAAAAGTGCACTTTCAATGATCTGTTTTGAAAATGCACCAATTGCTTGTTAAAATTGTGCCAAACCAACTTTAAAAAAAGAAAATGTAAATCAAGACCATATTGACGTCAGACAGCATAATGTGGTCTGCAAAAGGAAATGTTTTTATAGCCAAGCTTTGTTCAGGTTGTGGTTTCTTGCACATGCTTTTCTGCTGTTTTAAACAGTTCACATCACTTTTGACTACTTTGTACCTGCAGAAGTAATGAGGATTGATTTCCTGCGAGGTTTGTGATTTATGAATGTAAAAGGAAATCATGTTATTCTCAAGTAACCATTTGCTTTTGGACAAACCCTAAAGTTTAAACAGAAAAAAAAAACAACTAATCGTTCAACGCCTTGTATGTATGCTTCTAGAGCAAGGGTCTCATTTAAAAAGTGTGCAAACACTCATATTTGGTAGTGTGTGTATGCCTAAATTCATGGAAACGTTCATGACGGTAACATAGTGAAGAGCCATTATCACCCTGCAGCTGAAGACCTCACTAATGGGAGACAACATGGAGAAAAAAAACTAGGTTGCTTTTGGAAGTGGTGTTATTGAAGCCAACAGGGTGTGTTCAACCTGCAGTCTTGGTGGAACCCCGGTAAAGTGATGGGGACACTATACTGTTAGTGAGCTCCATCTTTTGGATGAGACATTAAACCAAGGTCCTGGCTCTCTATGGTCATTATAAATCCAATGACACTTCTTGCTCTTACCATACATGGCCTCCCAACCATCTCCATTCATTGAATTGGCTCAATCAGTCTCTTCTCTCCACCTTCAGCTGGTGTGTGGTGAGCGCACTGGTTCCATTGTCCTGTGGCTGCCGTCGCATCATCCAGGTGGATGCAGCACACTAGTACTGAGAAAAGACCTTATTTACTTTATTGTAAAGCATTACAATAAAGCAGTATACATGCTCCGACTTCATCATGAAAAACTATGATGCTGTGTGAGAGATTAAGTAATTAATTTTTTTTATTTATGGGAATCTCTGCCAGATTAAATTGACAATTTAATAGCCTAATGTTGAGAGTACTTTACTATCATTATGTAAACTACAAAGTTTATTCCATGATGTTTTTTTTGTCATATCTTGATTTACTAATCTGTGAAATCTACTGTAAAAATATATCCAAAATAAGTAAACATCTGCTGCTTCTGTGAAAATGAAGAGACATCAGCCTTAAATATTGTTTTTTTGTCATTTCGCTAGTTATATTTGTACATATGTATGTCAGTAGATTATTGGCATATTTGAGCAGCATTAGTAAACTGTAAATATAATGAAATGCTATTTTTGTGTGCCATAATCATGCAATGATTATTATTTTTATTTTTAAAAAAAAATCTATTTTTTTTCTTAAATGTTTTTAAAGTTTTGCAAGAACTTTGTAAGACTAAACTTTATATTGGTATCCATACCAAGTGATATCACATGTAGGATGGCTCACTGAAACTCCCAAAACGTGTCCCCACACAAGCCTCTACCTCTTGCAGCAGGAGCTCAAATTAATACTCTCATTTATTTTTTTGTGCTCTTCATTCTCAAAAATAGAAATTCCGATTGTGTGTGTATGTGTGTTTGTGTGTGTGTGCGTGCATGTTTTTTCTTTTTTTTTTCTGAATTGCACTTACACACTCAAAATGATCTTAAATTTGGAATGGTGTCAATGCAACATTTTATAAATGAGGCCCTGGATCTAGATTCACCATCAACTTCGTTTTGAAAACAGCTGGCAGTTTGATGTTTGATCAGAACAATTTAATTTGGAATTTAGTATTCCAAGTCGGTTATAGTATACAATTCATATATTCTGGATGTCATTTAGTTTGTGAGGGAACCCAGAGATAACTCACAATAAAACAAAACATGAAAACAAAAACTCACCTGGTATTCCAACTACAAACAATAAGTATATATGAGAATCAGTAGCTGAAAGTTAATCTCTAAAAGCATAGCTGTGTCATAAATTATGGTCCCGCTAAGCCAAGAAGCCCTTTCTGAGAATTGATGATATCATGGATGACATTGAAAATCACTGGATACATCGACATGTAGACTGTAGATCAACATAGTGAATGATGTTGACATAAATACTGTATTTTGTCTTATATGTATATCCAGATAAGGTGTATGAGGATATGTTCTGTGTGCGTTTAATGCCAGTTGGCACAACTTGGGCAGACCTTTTCATGCCTTGGACAAGTCATACCTGTAGCTTCACTTAGTAGACTTGAATGTAACAGCCCAAAATATCTGAAGATACCAACATAAATGTGCATATGAATAAACAAGGGAGTTGCTGAAGCATATATCTTATAAAGTGATTAAACTTCATGTCTGTTTTGTAGTATGTTTTAAATCTGTGTGCTTGAATTCTCAATGTCTTTATGTTTCACTGAGATCTGAGTCTTGTACAGTAGGGATTTCTTTGTGACATTAACAGTCCTGAGATGTGTTTGTGAAATGTGTGTGCAACATAAATATGCCTTGTGGTCCTTGTGCAAGTTTAACTTTTGTACAGATGTAGTTTGGAACAGTATTGTCTGTAATTTATATCACTTTTGATGTATTGTGTTAAAGTATACGTCAACAACACAACACTAACAATGCTTGTTTCTATAGGCTTTTCTGAGCTCAATGACATGCTGCATGTGATCCATTTTAGATTTTAGTAATCAGACATGGACATAGCTGGTTGAATGATTTACTGATGAAATAAACATGGATATAGACTCAGATATGTTTATTTAGTCTGTACCAAAGAGTTAATTAATTTTGCCTGCTCTTCAGAAGGTTGTGCTTTTAATCCTGTTTCAACCATTTGTTAGCAATAAATGAATGAATGAATGAATGAATGAATGAATAAATAAATTTAAAAAATAAATAAAAGTGACCACAATCTGGGGGGCAGCTGAATCCTTAACAGTTTCTGAAAGAATTTATCATTATTACAACTAAGCTGTAGATTACTGCTTTTCATTTGGATTTTCAATCTGACATTCTAAGCCTGTGCCATTTGTAAATGATGTTTTGACACATGGCAGAGAGATTTATCAGAGAGGCTGGAAATGATTATTTAAAAGACATCCACGGACTGTTCTTTTATGAGTAACAGCATGTTTTGTCTGTGTGAAATGTGAACCATAGAGCAATAAACTATTTTTCATTATTCCTCTGTTTTATATTTATTCGTTGTTTGAAGAAAGGTACGTTCATTTTTTATTGTAATGGATGCTGTGCAAACAGATTTATAAATACATGGTCAAAAGACCAAATGTGCTTTTCTCAGAATTCCTTCTGGAATTATTATGAAATATTTTTATTCTTCACTTTTGCAATGTGCACTTTATGTAGCCAAAATATTACATAACTAATGTTATTTTAGAAGGCAAGTCTTTATTACTTTTCCTCCCTTTACAATTGGCAAACACTCAGTCAAATCTAGGACTTGGTTATATAGCATATATCATGTTTCCTGGACCAGCTTGATGTTCATGAGTTACAACCCACAATTTTTTCTACTGTTTTAATACAGTTTTCATACATTTCGACAGAGCCAAATCTCTGAACTGAGCTCCGTCTACAATTCCTGTCAGTTACTAAGGTGTTTGTTTCTTACTCTTCGATCCTTTCTATCTATTTCTTTTTTGATTGTTTGTTTGCTTGGAGGTACAGATGTATGGAATTGCCCATGTGCTGTTGTACTCCAAATATGTTGAACTACTGCAAGGTTGATACAGCAAGGCTGTTTTTAGCCCACTGTTTTTTAATTGTGTGTACCATTTTTCAGCTTATACTGTATTTTCCATTCAAAAGATATACCGGTGTTACGGTTTAACTGGTGACCGTGTTATCTGGTGACCCCTTCCAGATGTACACTATTTATGTTTGTTAACTTTTTTCGTGTACTTGCATTTACATGTTTCTACAAACTATCACTCTGATATTTTCTCAGAATAGCTCTAAATGACAAAACAATGCTTTATTGCAGTTTGTCAAACTATTTGTTATAGTTGTAGACTCATGTTAACCTGTGCCAAATTAATATTCCTACATTAGGCACATTAATAATTAATGTGCATTAGTAATATTCCTCATTTCTTTCTTTTTTGGCTCAGTCCCTTTATTTATCTGGGGTCGCCACAGCAGAATGAACCACCAACTTATCCAGCAAATGTTTTACATTGTGAATGGCCTTCCAGCGTCAACCCATCTCTGGGAAACACTCTCATTCACACTCATACACTACGGACAATTTAGCCTACCCAATTCACCTATACCACATGCCTTTGGACTTGTGGGGGAAACCCACACGACCACAGGGAGAACATGCTAACTCCACCAAAAAATGCCAACTGACCCAGCCGAGGATCAAACCAGTGACCTTCTTACTGTGAGGCAAACACGCAACCCACTACGCCACCGAGGCACCCCTATGTAATATTCTTTTGCATAATATTATATATATATTAGATATATTAGACATAGTATGTTGCATAATAATATTGTCATTGTATTTATTTTTGTAAAATCTTTAGATGTACATGTGTGAGCATGGGACACAGACATGGGAGTCCAAAGGCACAGGTTAACATGAGTCTACAACTATAACAAACGGAGTTTGACAAAAGCATCGTTTTGTCATTTAGAGCTTTTCTGAGAAAATATTAGCATGATAGTTTGTAGAAACATGTAAACACGAGTACACGGAATGTAGTTAATTCACCTTTATTTCTATAGCGCTTTTACAATGTAGATTATGTCAAAGCAGCTTCACATGGATTATAGTAAAGTGAAACAGTCAGTCCAGTTTTCAGTGTGTAGTTCATTTTAGTTCAGTTCAATGTGGTTTAATATTCACTGCTGAGAGTTCAAACACTGAAGAGTAATCATCGATGCGCAGCCCTACAATCCCGAACCATGCAAGCCAGTGGCGACAGCGGCGAGGAAAAAAAGTCACCAATTGGCGAAAGTGAAGGATTAAAAAACCTCGGCTCAGAGAAACCAGGCTCAGTTGGGCATGACCATTTCTCCTATGACCAAATATCTTGTGCAGAACTGCAGTTTGGACGTCCATCGTGGAGAAGCCGCAAGTGGGGGTGGTCACCGGCTGGTGAACAGGCTGGCCCTTCAGGAACAAATGCAAGGACTCGTCTGTCACTGAGGTTTTACAGGGATCGGTCTCATGCTCTCCACTCCTCCATGACCACCCCAGCAGTTGCACAGGATACGGCCTGGTCCAGGATTATGGAGATGTAGGGAACAATAAAAAACAGACTAACATAAGCGCAGATGCCATTCAAATTATAATGACTTTTGCGAAGTGTTCCTGGCTCCAGTTGCTCTAAATAATGCAGACTAACAATCCTTTAGAGGATTTGGATTTCAAGAATAATCAATTGTCCAGAATTAATTGAGCGTAGAGGACGTGATGGGCTATAAAACACCAGGAGCTCCCTCAAATACTGGGGAGCTAAGCCGTTCAGGGCTTTGTAGGTAGTCAGTAAAATTTTAAAATGTATACGATATTTATTAGGGAGCCAATGCAATGATGAAAGAACTGGAGTAATATGATCATATGTCTTTGTTCTAGAAAGCACTCTAGCAGCTGCATTTTGAACTAGCTGAAGTTTGTTAATTAGGCCAACAGGGCAGCAGCCTAGTAATGCATTACAATAATCTAATCGAGAGGTCATGAAAGCATGAATAAGGTTTTCCGCATCAGACGTTGATAGCATATGTCGAAGTTTGTCAATATTTGTAAGATGAAAAAATGCAGTTTTACAGATGATTGAAATCTGGCCTTCAAATGACAGGTTGCTATCAAAAATCACCCCCAAATTTTTTGACTCAAGATGAGGACTGAACTAAAAATCCATCAAGGGTTAGACAATGTTGTAGGTTTTTGCGCGTGAGGTTTTTGGGTCCAGTGAGCAAGACCTCAGTTTTATCTGAATTTAGTAATAAGAAGTTATTAGTCATCCAATTTTTAATATCAGCTATACAATCTGTTAATTTAGTAAATTCATACGAATTTTTAGGTTGAAAGGAGATATAAAGTTGTGTGTATTTTTAAATGATATCACCTAGCGGTAGCATATATAGTTTGAAAAGTAAGGGACCAAGAACTGAGTTGACTGACAAATATATCAAAACTGACCTCTACATATGTAGTCCTGATTAGCTCAGTTATATAGGTCTATTGAAACGCTTGCTGAACATTTTGACTATACAGGTTCAAAACCTGTTGATGACATATAATTTATATAAATTTTTTTGATTAATTTTGGTTATATACTGTTCTGCTACACAAATATTAAAATCAAAAATGTTTACAATGAAACTGACACCAAGTAATAAGAATATTCATTTGATATGGGCATGTTTTGTTGATGTAAAAAAGTGACGAATCTGCTAGGCTGCAAACGTGAATAGTTAACATCTGGAAAGGGTCACCAGGTAACACGGTCACCAATTAACACCGGAAAAGGAGTATGTAAGAGTGTGAACAATTTTGAGAAGTCTGCAAATGACACAGGAGAATATTTTACAGAGTCAGTTACACTAAAAAATAATAGTTCACAAATGGCAACAAAAATACATACCATCAATATTTAACTGAACACTCTCTAAATCGCACATCGTTTATCCCACACAGGCACATTAAAAACAAGTTTTCTTGTACAGCTTCCTGTTCAGATGAACTGATAAATTGATCATATTCAATTCAGTTTATCTTTATTTGTATAGTACTTTTACAATGTAGATTGTGGCAAAGCAGCTTCACGTGGATTATAGCAAATTGAAACAGTCACTCCAGTTTTCAGGGTTGAAGTTCATTTTAGTTCAGTTCAGTGTGGTTTAATATTCACTGCTGAGAGTTCAAACACTGAAGAGTAATCCATCGATGTGCATCGATATTCCTTAAGGAATAGGTTTCAGAGCTGGCTCGGGCATTTTGGTAGGGTTATGCATACAGTAGGTGGAGGTAAGTTAGGTCTAACGTCCTTTTAAGGAAAATTACCCACCTCTTTAGTCATTTTTTGTTCAGTCAACATTAGTGCCAACATGAAAACAATCTTAATAAACTTACATAGATTTACCCAGCACTTTTACGTTTGCTTTGATCTGAAAAATCTGTATTATGGTGGCTGGTGTCTCTATTGACCTTATTTTGCAAAGCAGAAGTGTGATAATTTTTGTAATTGTTTTAGAAGTTCAGATACTGTTGCCGATGGCAGTGTTCATGACTATACATAAAAAGCAGAATGACATAGAGTGGAAGGCAAAATTATTAGACCACCTGTGAAATATGTATTCTTTTTTCTCAAGTAATATTTAACTAATAAAAAAAAATCACAGTATGTCCTATAATATTTTTTCTTCTGTAGAAAATCTTATGTGTATTATTTTGCCTGAAAAAAAAAGTTTTTATTTTTTTAAAACACTATAAGGTCAGTATTATTAACCCCCCTAATATTTTACAAGGAATCTACAGAACAAGGAATCTACAGAGACTAGAAGTCTCGAGCCAAAATTATTCCAATGGCTGTGCCCGCTTGTACTAACATTAAATCCAGTTCAATTCATCTTTATTTCTATAGAGCTTTTACAATGTAAATTGTGTCAAAACTGTTTTAAAATAGATGAAGTCCAGATTTCACAGTTGAAGTTCAGTTCCGTTTACTTCAGTTCATTCATTCATTTTCTTGTTGGCTTAGTCCCTTTATTAATCTGGGGTCGCCACAGCAGAATGAACCACCAACTTATCCAGTATATGTTTTTAGCAGCGGATGCCCTTCCAGCTGCAACCCATCTCTGGGAAACATCCACACACACTCATTCACACTCATACACTACGGACAATTTAGCTTACCCAATTCACCTATACTACATGTCTTTGGACTTGTGGGGAAACCAGAGCACCCGGAGGAAACCCACGCAACCACGGGGAGAACATGCAAACTCCACACAGAAATGCCAACTGACCCAGCTGGGGCTCGAACCAGTGACATTCTAGCTGTGAGGCGAATGTGCTACTTGCTACGCCACCGTGGCGCCCTTACTTCAGTTCAGTGTAATGAAAAATGTCACTGCTGAAAGTCCAAATTCAAGTTCTAGAAAGCACTCTAGAATGCATAAAGTTTGTTAACTAGGCCTACAGGGCAACCACCTAGTAATGCATTACAATAGTCTATCCAAGGTGTCATAAAAAGCATGAATAAGCTTTTCCACATTCGAAAATGAAAGCATATGTCTAACGTTGGCAACACTGTTACAATGGAAAAAAATCTGAAATAAAATCTGGCCTGCAAATGACAGGTTGCTATCAAAAATCACCCCAAAACTTTTGACAAGATGAGGACTGAACAGAAAAACAAGGGTTAGATGTATTCTAGTTTTTTTAATTGAGAGGTTGAGTCCAATAAGCAAGACCTCAGTTTTATCTGAATTTTGTAGTTTTTATTCATCTGATTTTTAATATCAGCAATACAATCTGTTCATTTTGTGAATTCATACAACAGAAGGTTGAGAACAGATATAGAGTTGTGTAACATCAGCATATCAGTGGAAAAACTAATGTCTTTAATGACTCTTTCTAGCTGTAACATATATAATGTAAACAGTAAAGAACCATTTGTGTGTAGTGTTTTGTAAAAAGTGTTTATGCAATTGAAAACTGCGTTCAAGGCTGTGAAATAGCTTATAGTTTTGGAGATTTGTTGTGTAATTTTGCACTATTAGTGTAGTTAGATGTTTCAGAAATTGTGTGAGATGAAAAGATTTGTGTAAGCAGTTGGAAAAAACTGTAATCAAGAGCAGCAACTATATACTGCAAACACACAGAGGCAACAAGGTGACCTGGGAGTACACATGATTCTGGATCAAAAGAGGCCCAAAATTCGCAGAGACAGTGGAGGATGCTTGGGTACACATTTCCACTGAGGTCATATCTGTTAATCCCTGTTGATATTTTTGTCAATAACAGTGAAGGAGATTGCAGTGAGGCTCTCTGTGTTGCCTTAAATATTGTGGCGTACACTTTAGGGAGGTGGAAGCTACACTTTTGAGCTATTCACAAGTCCAGTGGTGGTCTTCTCTTTGTGCCAGAAAAGTTCTGTGCTGTAATAGCAGTAAAAGCTGTGCTGCACAAAATTGCAGTGCAGGCAAGAGTGCCCTCGGACATCAGGGAGGAAGATGGGATAAGAGAGGGGGAGGAAAAGAATGAAGATGAGATGAGACCTATAGATAACAAACCAAAAAAAAAAATCAATGTACATTTAACTCAATTTGACTTTAAATTAACACTCCTTGGGTGTACATTATGACTCCTTCTATTTTGGAGTTAAAATAACACTTTCTAAAGTGAGAAATTTGTATATTACTCACAGAGTTAATTTTAACACTGTAAGAGTTCTTACATCAAACTGGAGTGTGTGTTATCCTTCAAAGTGTTAATATATAACCTTTTTTCTTATATTATCAATTGGTGTGACAGATAACAGTGATCAAATATGTTGAAAATAGTTTTAATTTATTAAATGTTCATTAATCTTTT
>CAIGQQ010020304.1:0-11118 GCA_903798035.1 Danio albolineatus
TATATTAGGGCTGTCAAAATTAGCGCGTTAACGCACGCCGATTAATTTGAAATATTGAACGCGTTAAAAAAAATTAACGCATTTAACGCAGTGATAGTTTTTTTTCTTATTTCTGGCCGACGTGTGTTCAGGGCCGGCTCGTCCACAGAGGCGGCCGAGAAGGGCAGCAGAATAGTGAGAGAACCCCCCGCGACACCTACCCCCTCCCTCGGCGAGTATAAAAGCCTCGAGGTGCGCGTGCATTCAGCGGAGGCGCGCAATGCAGCGCCATGCGAAAGTATAAATCCAGTTTAATCCGCAACACCTACTCCCTCCGTCCCGGTCCGCACGTTCATGCGCAAACCGGTAACTTTCTTTTTCATATTTGGGTTGAGGGCGGCGTGATCACCGTTCGCCTAGAGCAAATTTGATAACGCGACCGTGCGCGTTGATGACTCTGAAGGGAGTCGCTTATACCGTGTGAGCTCGCTGTACTGCCCGCGTTGTCTGTGTGTGTGTGTGTGTGTGTGTGTGTGTGTGTGTAAGAGAGAGTGTTTGTGTATGTGTGGATATTCTAACAACAAGATTAAATGCCTTACATCGCAGACAGTCGCTCAAAGCAGTTTAGAATTTAATGTTTAGAGATGGCGTGACCAAAAGTCCATGTAAGAAGTCTAGCCTATAGTCTTTGGTACGTGACTTTGATGTACCCCTTGGTGCTTCTTGCGTCCTTGTCACAGCACTAGCGGCTCAGAATTTAAGCACCGAAATTCACATGCTGATTCTGTGATTCTGCTTGTGAGAGACTTTTCTCACTCTTAGGTCACATGTCAACAGACTGGACTGTCTTAGCAACTACCAAAATGTTAAGGAGGACTAAGCAAAATTGTTTCTACTTTGTAATTATTGTTCTCAACTTGCAAAACAACTTTACAATGAATACAATTGTTTGTATTCAATACTTTATTATTATTATTTTCCAATTTCCATATTTGCAATGCTTGTATTTTGGATTTTTTTGTAGTTCACTTAGAATCCAACATGGAAATAATTAAGTTTGTTATTGCTATTGATTGTTTTAAAATTCAAATGGCACTTACACACCTGTGTTTTTATTTCTGTAATAAATACGGCTTTTCGTGATTAATCATGATTAATCACAGACAAAAGTGTGATTAATTAGTTAATTTTTTTAATCAATTGACAGCCCTAATATATATATATATATGTATTCGGGGAGAAAGCTGAGTGTACTCAGAGATGGGAAGCCTGAATGTCGGAGGACTGCTTTGAGGTGTTTTTGGAACCAAAAACGTGTTACTGGGTGATTAGTATCCAAATAGTATGTCCAAATAAGGTGGCGGAGTAACGGCATTAGGGCGGGAGAATGAGAGCGCTCTTTATTAATGCAGTGAACAACGGCTTTGTTGTCGCAGTGAGCGAGAATGCTGAAGGCGGACCATTCATCTCCCCATAATATAGCGGCTGCTACTAGTGGATATAATTCAAATAATGCTGAAGAATGCTGCTGAGATGGAATTTCTAGCATTTGGGGGAGCCAGTCTGAAGCAAACCAGTGGCCTTGGTAATATCCTCCGAAACCCACGGAGGGGGTGGCATCTGCGTAAAGATTTATATCTACGGGGGATGAGATTAAATCACTATAAAAGTAGGAGCAGCCGTTCCAGCACTCAAGGAAGGAAATCCAAAGGCTGAGTTCGTTGCGGCAAGGATCGGATAAATTAACCATCTCGTCTAATCCGTGCGCCGATGCTGCGAGTTGAAGGAGGTGAGAGATGAAGGGGCGTCCCTGGGGAATGATGCGCATAGCTGAATTTAGATGACCTAGTATTGACAAGTTCACGTTTAGAACATGCTTGTTTTTTTGTTTTTTTTCAAAATATGGAAGATAAGGAAATGACCAGAGGTTTTTTCCTCAGCGAGGGGAATGCCAAGTTTAGCGAAAACTGTTTTAGTAGTTGCTAGGTGTTTGGCTGGTGGGGTATTTGGGGAAAAGATGATGAGGAAATCGTCTAGGAGGTGAACTACGCGTGGAATTCCGTAGTTATTGCGAGGATCCAGCAGATGGCTTCTGAGAGCATTTTGAATATTTTGGGCTACTTCTGCATCCGAATGTTAGGCGGACTGCGAAGTAGGATTGTGATTCCCAATTGATGCCAAAAAAGGAAAAATTGATTATAAATTGTTATTGATCTCTTCTTGGTTAATTGCTCAGCCGCTTCTGGTTCAGCGTTGTCAGATTGTAAGCTGGGGCAGGCGCGGTTGTAGGACGGGAGACACTGGAGTGGGATCCGTTAGACAAACCTGAAATGAGAAATTCAGAAAAGTTAGGATCAGAGTGTGAACAAATTTCAGTATAGAGATTAGACATAATGACAGGAGTTGACAAATAATTCCTGTGTGTGGTTTTTTTTATTTAAACTTGGCATACGCCGCAGTAATTGCAAGTGAGTGCAGATATATGCAGGGGTGGCAAAAGCATCTTGCAGTGTTAGGGTTATTGCAAGACAGGGAGGAGGGAGGGTTGAGAAAAACGAGGAAGTAGAGCGGGATAGAAGAGGTAGATGGACTGGGATGTTGCTGGTGGATTTTGGGAATTGAAGTTCTTTTCATGGGAGGGGATTATGAAGGGGCAGGAGGTTGTCGTGATCAGGTTTTAACAGCAGACTGCATGGCATCCTGAGAAGATTAAGAAGAAACTCCCCAAAAGATTAAGAGTTATTAAGGTCAGAATCCGTCATCCAGTATGACTGCTGGTTCCACTTAGTTACTCTGTGTCCATTTAGTGTGGGAGAGATGTCCGTTGACAATGTTGGGGTCGATGCAATATGACTAGTTCTGTGGAATAGCTTTATCACTTGTAGGAACCATGGATTGTATATTGGCCACAAGGTGTCAGTACAGCATTATACATATGTGTCTTCTCTGCATGGAGAAAGAGAGCGTTAGTAGGAAGCAGCGTTTTGACCGTAAAGGCTCGTACACACCGGGATGCCCTTCGTTCGCGTCTATCGTCTGCGTTTTTTGAGACGTTTTCCGTTAGATGGCGCACACGGTGGTGCCAAGCTTCTGACACCCGCTTGTTACACAGGAGAAGAAGAGGAAGTTTACACGCTTGTTGTTGCAATCGGCAGAGCATGGATTGTTCAAGTTGTAGCTCTAGCGATGAAGAAATGATTATTGTTCACAAGTGCAATAAGCAGCTCCACGTTCATATCGCTTCTGGGCGTCTGTGCTCGTATTGACAGTTTTGCACTTGAGCACCTCCAAGGGGTGTTTACTGTAACTTTAGCGGCTCCGTACACATGACCAAAAGTGGGAATCTGATTGGTGGAGAAGGTGAAACTTAAGCTGGGAACAGTGGTGATTCCGCTTTTATGAGAGGCTGGCGGATTTCTGATGCTGTCGTCTTGTTGGAAGTGAGGGATGGTGATCTTGCAGAGGCGTAGGAAGAAGCTGGAGAAGGTAGGTGGCGATTTGGAGTGACTGAAGATGGCGATTGTATGCTGTGTTGGGTTCTTGTCAAGGTTGAGCGGATAGGCCTCTTATGGCCCATTTCCACTGAGTGGTACAGTACGGTACGGAACGGGTCGGTACGGGTCACCTTTATCAGGCTTGCGTTTCCACTGCAAAAGGGTACTCTTTTGGTGGCCGTGGGGTATGACAAAGTTTGTCGACGTCATTTTCGCTCGAGGAAATGTCTACAGTAGAACTTTATGGGTCGTTCACAAATCATACGAGAAGCATTTATTATACACATAAACACTGGTGTAAAAATGTCATTACTGACTGAACATGATCTGATTATAACTGCAGATCAATGATGCGAAATAGCCTACGGTCCGTGATCATATCAAATAAATAAATAAATGCAGCATATATGAACACATACAGCCCCACACAGTATCCAATGTTACCAAATTACAGAAAAACTACACACAGCAGACATGAATGCCTTATTTAGGTTCAAAAACAATACGAAATAGAGCCCTGTCTGTGCAAACCTCTCATCTGTGTCTTTTATCTTCACCAGTACATGTAGGCTCTCCGTCATTATTCTCTCGTTAGAGAGTAACTCCGTCATTCCCAGTTTATAATAATCCAGGTTAAGATCTTTGTTATTTCAAACTTTGACGCGCACGCGAGCGCAAGACAAAGCGAAACCACTCGCCCTCGCACAATGCAATTGCTTTCACCCTACACACTGCTCTGTCTCACCTCGAAAACAAAAACACATATGTGAGAATGCTGTTTGTGGACTACAGCTCAGCATTCAACACCATAGTGCCTGCCAAGCTGGTGGAGAAGCTCCAAGATCTGGGTCTACACAGCTCTCTGTGCAACTGGATCCTGGACTTCCTGTCAAGCAGACGCCAGGTGGTCAGAATCAACAACATCACCTCATCCACACTGATCCTCAACACTGGTGCTCCACAGGGCTGTGTTCTCAGCCCACTTCTGTACTCCCTGTACACACATGACTGTACATCTAAACACAGCTCCAATGTCATCGTTAAATTTGCTGATGACACAACGGTGGTGGGCCTAATCACAGATAATGATGAGACGGCCTACAGAGAGGAGGTGAACTCTCTGGCACTATGGTGTCAGGAAAACCACCTCTCACTCAACATCAGCAAAACCAAGGAGCTGGTGGTGGATTTCAGGAGAGAGAAGAAAGAACACACTCCCATCACCATCAACGAGACACCAGTAGAGAGGGTCAACACTTTCAAGTTTCTATGAGTTCACATCGCTGAGGATCAGGCTGATGAACACTTAACAAACCTTACACAAACTCTTTTCATACCACTCACTGCACACCATCAACATGTAGCATGCACTGCACTTTAATCAATCCATACTTTTAACAATACTGCCTACAACTTCGGGTACACCTATTCATATATTCATCGTCTTATACGTATTGCTGTCAACATTGCAATTGTACATTGTTTTGTTTCTCTTTGGGAGTATGTTGCATGTTGTATTTTTGCACTGTGTGTATTTTGCACTGTCTGTATTTGTGCACTGTCGCTGTATTTTGCACTGTCGTTGTATTTGCTATGTTTGTATTTTGGACGGTTGTTGTATTTGCACTGTCTGTATTTTGCACTTTCTGGAGCCAGCACCTAAGCTCTTCACTCATCATAGCACACGTGCTGCTGATGATGTGACAATAAAAGTGATTTGATTTGAATTTTCACTCCCCTTATTTCTGCATCATCTCTGATTAGTTGTGCCAATGCTTCAATAAATAATGCAAATAAGGAAGGGCTTACTGGGCACCCTTGTATACATCCTCTTTCGAATATAATATGCTCTGAAATATCTCCGTAAATTTCAATTCTAGCTGTAGGAGTTGAATATAAAGACATAAACATTTTTATAGTGTCATTCTCAAATTCAAATCGTTGCAGAACTAAATATAAAAAATGCCAACTCACCAAATCGAATGCTTTTTCCGCGTCTAGACTAATTAGAAGAGTGCTAATCTTGTTATGAGATATATATTCTATTATATGGAGGGCTCGATATATATTATCATATGTTTGTCTTTGTTTTATAAAACCTGTTTGATCGGTATCTATTAGGTCTGGTAGAATGTCCTCTAATCGTTTAGCTAATATAGATGCATAGAGTCTATAATCAATATTTAGGACTGAAATAGGTCTATATGAATTACACTCCAGTGGATCTTTTCCTTCTTTTGGAATCACAGATATGATAGCTTCTCGCCAGGATCTAGGGGGTGTCGCCCTCATGTAAGGTATGATTAAAGCATTCAAGAAGCATTGACATCAATTGTTCTTTAAATATTTTATACCATTCTGCAGAGAAGCCATCTATGCCTGGTACTTTAGATGTTTTAAGTTTTGACATAGCGTTGCTTATTTCTTCTATAGTTATTTTTTGAGTTAAGGTTATATTTTGTATTGAGCCAATAGATGGTAAATCTAATGCGTGCAAAAATGCTTGCATGTTTGCAAGTTCATTATTATCTTTTGAGGTATATAATTCCTTATAGTATTTTTGAAAAGCCTGTTGTATTTCCTCCAATTTATGACATATCTTTTTAGTTTTGGGATCTTTTATTTTAAGTATACTCCTCTCTACCTGTTGTTTCCTTATTCTCCAAGCCAGGAGCCTTTTTGCTTTTGGACCACTTTCATAAAATTTCTGTGTTAATTGTACTTGCTCATCAAATATTTTATTGAGTTCCGCTTTAACTTCTTTGATCTTATTAAAAATATATTTTTTTATTACCATATTTAGTCTCTAATTCTTTAAGTTGTTGTAGTGACTGAGCCACGTTCTACGCTGAATCCATAATCGGCAGTCAAGAAGCCTCATGGCGCCCCCTTCGTAATTAGGGATTGCCCAAAGCGAATTCCAATACACATGCGTCTTTCCCGTTCATGAAACAAAGGACGTGTTCTAACCCTAGTTACTAATTAATGGCCTATCTTCGCTTTTCGGCCATCTGCTTCTCACATGACTATGGTAATTGAGTTTCACACCCAAGGAAAGAAAGAACCACTTATGTCTCACTCTGGGCGAATGGCCTCCCGCCTCTTTTCTTGTCTGGATAAGATAGCCCTGTTTATGTCTCTACACAAAAAGCCTGCATGATATTCGGACATTTCACATTTAAAAGTGTGTTTTGCTTTGATGTTTTATTGCAAATAGTTGTGTATGTTTTACTATGCATGTAAGCATGTGTATTCACTATAATTGTGTCTATAACTGTAATGTTGTAGCGTGTGTAACGCACGTAATTAACTGTATTTGATAAAGGCTGTAACGTTTGGAGCTATAAGGCAAACTGGAGCTATAAGGCTTCAGAGAACATTGGTTCAAATGATAAAACTGTATCGGCAAATAATAGTTAATTACGAAGCTTTACTGAATGTTGATAACATTAATGAAATCTTAATCCAGCCCTGTTACGACAGATCACTCCTCCCAGGCGTGGACATACAGGGAGAAGATGGGCATGGATATGGCTCAGTAGCCACGACTATTGGACAATCGCCAAGTGGGTTTGTCTAAATTCCGCCCACTATAAAAGCCCAAAACTGTAAGATTCATTGCTTTTCGCATTAGCTTTCGCATGGGCTTCCGTATTGGCTTTCGCTTTGCTTCACGAGGGGGTTCTACGCACGAACTTTGCGTTGCACGCTTCCCGTCTTTACAACACACCTGCCAGACATCGCTCTTGGAAGAATCACCCAGCAAAGCCTGCGTCTGTCCGCCGTAACATCTACGGCCACGTGACCCCGCTCACAGGAGCTCACACTGCTTCTGTGTATGTCGCTACTCACATGAACTCAGTCTGACCTTACAGCTCGTATAGCCGTTTCCCTACAACCCTTGGACGCGGTGTCATCCAGCAGTAGGATTAGTCATTCAACGTCTCTGAACTCTGACTTCCTAAGTCTCATAATCCTGCCAAAGAGCCGCTCACAGAAGGGATGCCTCATCTGCAAACTTCCCGCGCGCCGACGTCAGACTCTCCGTCACCGGGACAACGCTTCATGAGACGAAGGAAAACCCCTCTCCAAAGGACATCCCAACTACGTCAACGTGCTGCAACCAATCGGCTTCGCCAGGGTTTCCCTCAACCAGAGGACGAGTGAAACTGTTCATCAAACCGCAAGTAAACACAGACCAACTTTTTCATTGCTCACTGAAGCTGGTAATTAAGTTGAAGTGCTTGACCGTAGTCAGTTTCTCTGCTTGGTGGTTTTCTTAGGTTGCAATACTAAGAACTTAAGAACAGGATTATCCTCCTGTCTAGTCGTGTCCAGCCCTTCTCTTTCCCTGCCAGCCCAGTGAAGTTTGTTTTTGATTGTTTGTTTGTTTTGTTAATGTTTTCCTCCTCGGGGTAGTTTGTATTGCTGTTTTGTTTTTTTTTTTATTAATAAATAACCATTTTCCTACACCTGAGTCCTCGCTCTCCTTTTCCCCAACCCCGAATCCTGACACAGATGATTAGGGTTAAATCGCCAAAATGTCTTTTTGGGTTTATTATCCAGGTACACTGTTAAATATACTCCTGCATGGTCTGAGATGTCTCTTGTTCCTATTTTACAGTCTTTTATTTTATGTTGATCCGACCCAAACATAAAGAAATCAATTCTAGAATGATACATGTGGGTGGAAGAGAAGAAAGTATATTCTTTTTAAAAGGGTATATGTCTCTCCATACATCTATTAATTATTTCATCATATGTCTTATTTGTCTAGTTTCTTGACTAATTTGCTTATTAGAAGATGAATCCAATTTAGGTTGAAGTTGTACATTCTAGTCTCCCCCACAGATCAACGTACCTGAGGCCTCCTTGGCTATAATATTAAATATATTTTTGAGAAATGCTTTGTCTTTTTCAGGTGGTCTATATACATTAACTAATGTGACTTCGTTTTGGTCAATAGTTCCTTTAATTAGATTATAATGTCCTTCTTTATCAGTAATTTCAGAAATTAATTGGAATTTTTTTTTACATTAATGTCATTACTCCCCGTTTACGACCATTATATGAGGAAAAAAAATACCTGAAATGCCATTTTTTCTAATTTCATATGTTCTGTATCGCAAAGATGTATCTCTTACCAGAAGATTATCTGTTGTTTTTCTCTTTTCATTTTAGCCTCAAGTTTGCTTCTTTTAATCGGATTTAGTAACCCATTAATATTCAAAGTAATTACTCTATATTCCTGTTTTTGCATATATTATAATCAAATGTTATTGCGAATATTATCAGAATCAGAAAGAGCTTTATTGCCAGGTATGTTCACACATACGAGGAATTTGTTTTCGTGACAGAGCTTCTACAGTGCAACAGAATTACAGAGACAGGACAAAAAACAGATAATAAATATATTCAAAAAATAGAAGTAAGTGTTAAATGCAAATATACAGATGGACAAGAGTATGTACAGGTGTACAAATATGGCCACAAAAATCGCGCGAGTGATCTAAAGTGGTCTCACATATTACTGCAGTATCCCGTGGGAAAGCAGAACATGGACCAACACAAGACGCACATGGCCAGCAGGGGGCAGTTAAGTAACATAGTGAACATATACGGCAAGCAGCCAGTCACGTGAGCAAAAGCAGAGAGGTGTGACTTTAGCCGGTCATGCCAAGTGTGCCGCACGCCTGCTTTCGAGTGAAGTTCTCAGCCGTTAGATCGCCCCCTGGGGGCTGGCTGCAGTACAAGTCATAAAGCCCGCCTCCTCCATGTTAACGAACGAGACTTGAGCCCACATTAAAAAAATCATTACACTTGCAATAAAATGTCCCGAAAGATGGTTCTGGTCAATTAAGGCGCTGGTTATAATGCTGGTATAGGTGCAGATCTTAATTTTTGTAAAGAGTGTGTTTTAGCCAGTAATTTAATGCTGGGCGTGTCATCATGATTGACAGTTCTGACTGAAAGCTTCTCAAAGCACACCGTCGGAGCCTCGGGTGGAGATTGAAGTGTCATTATTGCATTTCTGTGTTACTTTACCATGATAAAATGAGTTCAGCAGTAAACTATACTGTCTGACCTACAGAATCTGATGGATCACTGTTTATTCTGCAAGGTCAGGGCTTTATCAGGCTTTATTAGTTCGCTGATACACGCCTAGCCATGACGGGGGGAATGCAGTTGATCGTTATCCAGCAGTAATTCTCTTTATGGGTTTGTAATAATAATTAGGAAGACTAAACTAATGTTAGCCGATCTCCACATTGATCTAACGTTATTTTAACTTGATTTAAAGTCTCTTACGTTTTGAGTTTCTGCATGTTATTGAGTTAATCTACTGAGTTTGCTGTTATAAAATATTAATGTTCTAGAAACATTAACTTATATAACAAATAGAGCTGTAAATGTGATATATTCTTTCTATACATCATTTACCATTGGCTTAATTAAAAACTCCTAATAAACATTAATATAAATGTAAATTCCTCTTTGCCAGATATAATGAAGGCATCGAATAAACCAAATGATAATGGAGGCAAAAAATTATATACAAGCGATGTTCAGCAGCTGATAGACATCAGTTGATGTATTAATACTGTTAAGTTTAATTATTTTCTATAGTGCAGGGATGGGACGTGTAAATATTCTGTTGATATTTAGAAATCTTGCTGTATTTATCTTTTAAACACACGATTTTTCCCGCATGGTAAATAGCTGTCTATGGTGTGTATATTTTGGGTCCGGTTGATTAATAATAAATGTATGTGTTGTTTATATGTTATTGTTCATATTTTACAAGTGTTAGTTCTACCCCTGTGAAGATAACAATACCAGCAACCCTGTTACAAGAAGAATATTTTTTGTGCTCATATTATTCTTAATCAGGCTAGAGTGTATGAAAGATCGTTTCTTTCTGCAGTATAACATAGATTGCTTTAATTAATTTATAACAGCTTAAATCACAACGTTTTTAAATCATATGTTATTACGTGTTTTTAAATGTAAGTTCTTATATTTACATTAGCGAGTTATAGTGCAGACACCGGCAGTCAATTGAGAAGTTCGGGGGGCGTGGTTCATTTGATGTACAAGCGTTTGGTTGGAAGCTTGATTCCGCAGCTCCGCCTCTGGCTCCATCAGGCAGTCCTTCTGCGCATGCCCAGGCTACAATTTCAGCAGTGTTTTGCGACAGTTTGTGCCCATCACGAGGTGTTTTTTTCCTTCAAAGCGTTTAATGGGAAAAGGGGCTGTCGCATGGTCCATATTTTTTACAGTCATTGGGTCATGCAGACCGGCTAAAGCAGGCGCTCCATTCCGTTTATGCTCGCTGGTAAACCAATATAGCTCAGATCCCAGCAGACATAAAATTTCTCTAGCAGACCAACTATGTTTTTGCTGCCTACATTTAAAACACTTTGATCTAATGAGTTTGTTTCAAAGCGGCATTCTTTCTTGTGCTTTTTTTTTCTTTCAGTACAGTGTTTAAATAATATTTAATAGGCCTACATCAACTGTGTATTTTATAGCCTATTTATTTAGACAGTGTGTGTTATACTATAGTTTAATTGACTGTTACCATATTTTAAACTATAGAGCTCTGAGCATAATTCGAATTACAAATTCGCTTCCACGACCACGT
>CAIGQQ010020305.1:0-15334 GCA_903798035.1 Danio albolineatus
TTGTTATTTATTTATATATATATATATATATTTTTTTATTATTATTATTATTATTATTTTTTTTTTTTTCATGACAATGCTAAAGCCGCTTGTGAAGTTGTGAAACATTTTTTGGTTTCCTACATCAAGCATCAGTAGTGCATTTCTACACTGACACTGTTAAGACAAAAAAATGGTTACAAGGAAACCCTTGAATGAAGCTATGCATTTAACACACTGTAGAATGCCACATTGTGTGTGCTGTTAACTTCATGTTGGCCTTTTTTTTGACCCGTGCTGTCGTTAAAGGCCTTTTTTTTCTTATTATCTCTGATTCCCCAGAGGCTGTGGAGTGGACTGTGTCATCAACAGGGTTTATCCCTTTCTAATGATGCTGTATTCACTGGCTTTTGAGCTGCACAGGAGGCACTGAGCTGTAAGTCATCGTGCTCCTAAATGTTAGTGCCATAGCAACCGTGAACCAAAGGCTTGAAAAATGACTCTGGAATCACAAAGCTTTCATGTAAATTTAAATTTGACTGAGTTCATCAGAGACCTGTACAACAGTGTGTCATATATACAACGAGGGGGACAGAAACTGACTGATTAAAGTGTAATGCGGGTCATGTATAACTAATAACTGATAGTCTTGGCTGTCTACGAAATATAAGTTTATTTGAACGTGACAAGAAGCAAGAGTTACTGTGAAAATCAACCCAGGCTCATTCTGAAAACATCCCCCTATTTACATTTCTGGAGAGTGCCAAATATGTCTCTGGCGCTATGTTTTTTTGCAGTTTTTGTTTTTGCGAATCTACCAGAGGCCGCTGTGTATGCTTTTTCAGATCTCAAATTCTCACCTGTTCTTCTCGCATAAATCCACCAGAGGCTGCTGTCAACTGACTGACTGATCGAATGACCTACCCTCCTCCTTCCCTAAACCCAACCAACAGTTTTTTCAAATGCTATCCAGTCCTCGTGGCAGCCTGATTTTTACCACGTTTTCAGGTTTTTCCACATTCTCACCCTGTTATTTACATGTTTATTTAATTTTTTGGCTTTTTCTTTTGTCTTACCTGCTTTCTGGAATTGTTCATCACTGTACTAACTAACACCGGACAAACTAGTAACAGTGGAAAAGCAGTCCATGAGGAGGTAAGCGGTCAGCTGGTAAGCATGAATAGGAACGGTGTCATACCACTCTGTAGCATTCGTTTTAAAGATGACATGCAGCCAAACGTACTTCTGGCTACATAATTTGCAATCTCCAGAAATGAATATAGGGCGATGTTTTCAGAATGAACCTATGTTTGTGATAATCAAGCTCTGTATCGGCACTGGAATAAAGACATCTGCCCAGTTAAGCCCAAGGCACTGTAATACTCCATATAAAACTCTGTCCAACATCCGGTTAATAGCGACCTAATAAAAACACTTTAATATGTAACAATACATAAATAAGGTTGAGTATTTCTTTTTGAGAAGTGCAGGGGTAAATGCAAAAATCAGCATGTCACAGAAAAAAAATCATTTATCATTTTACTACTGTCTACTTTTATGCTGGCTTTATGAAATTAAAATAAATAAATAAATAAATAAATACTGTTTAACAGTTGTCTTACTAATAAGAGGATGGGCAAACAGAGTTGACTAAAGTCAAGTCTGATTAAAGCATAATAAAATGAAAGAAAAATTAAATGCTAACACAGAAGTTCTGTCTAAAAGTGTATTCATTCATTCATTTTCTTTTCGGCTTAGTCCCTTTATTAATCCGGGGTCCGCCAACTTATCCAGCATTTTGTTTTTTTACGCAGCGGATGCCCTTCCAGCCACAACCCATCTCTGGGAAACATCCATACATTCTCATTCACACACATACACTATGGACAATTTAGCTTACCCAATTCACCTGTACCGCATGTCTTTGGACTGTGGGGGAAGCCGGAGCACCCGAAGGAAACCCACGCAACCACGAGGAGAACATGCAAACTCCACACAGAAATGCCAACTGACCCAGCCGGGGATCGAACCAGCGACTTCATTGTTAATCAAATATGAATTGTAGGTACTTTTTCATTTTGCTTATAACTGGTTGTACATATTGAGGTTGACCACATCACATTGGAAATATCATACTAATATAAATAGGCAGGTGACAAGCATATGCTCATGCGTGTGATGGCATCATGTTATGTAGCGATGACATCTGAGTGACATTTGTTATTTTTATCTGTTCTTTCACACATCACTGTTTTTTTTTTAGTTACAAAGTAGAAGCTTTTAAAAACACAGCTGTTGTCGGATCTGTGTAAATACAGCACAACACAGTCTTTGCAAACAAATGACATTGTGTGTGTGTGTGCATGATACAGCTTTAGGGAGCTGTTGATTAAAGGTATGTGTACAGTAATTAACCACTGAACAGTTGTAGAGAACATGATAGTGCTGTTATTGCGTAAGTGTTTGCTAAAGGCCCTGGTATACAAAATAAAATATCGCACTGAAATCACATTATTTTTAATAAAAAATTAAATAAAGTTCTTTGTGAGGTTATTTCGGCAGTTATTTCTGCAAACTTTTGGCTTTTTGCTCTTAAATGCCTTTGAGCCCATTGGTCCTTGGCAATAACACAATCAGTGTTCTAGAACCTTGCCTTCTTTGACATACAATTTCTTTCACCCAATTCGTAACACAGAACAACAACCAAAACAGCAACACTAGTCACATGAATCCACTGGAGAGTTGAGTACCAGAGCTGGTACAGATGTATCCGCACTTGTCTGATTGCTTGCTATAAGATTTTAAATGCTCAGATGTCACATGCCAAACGAGATGCCCACCTCTTCACACAGCATATTTTCTATGAGTTTGCACACACCAGCGGTGCCATTCAGTGTCTATGACAAAATAAATATGTGAGGTGCCGCTGTGTTAGTTTTCATGGAGAAGGCTGTTCGCCAGATGTATATGAAAGTGTTCTTCTCTCTCAGCTGACTTTGTTGTGTGCATCACAGGAGTGTTAGAGTCTACTTCCCCTCAGCCTATTTCAAACGTATTATTATCAAATTAAATAACTTTATTCAAAGAACAAAGTGTGGATTTACTTCACATTCCAAGCCACAAACAGTATGTCCTTACAGGTATTGTTTAATAAAGTGACAGCAACAGATTGTCATGGGTGCACTTTCCACAAATGCACAGGTATTTTCAAAAAAAGTCTTTTAATCTACTTATATAGAAAAGCAGGAACAAAGGGATGGCTGACATGAAACTGAGTGTTGAGATCCCAAAGTGAAAGTGTTTCAAAACACTGCACCAAAGCATGATCCGAAACAGCCAGGTCACGTAACTAAAGTGTTTCAAAACACCAGGTCACATGACTACAGCTATTCAAAGCATCTGACATTTCAGACGTGCTTCGAGACCTGGCAAATTTGGGTTTGACTTAAAGGGTCAGAAAAACATCTATATCTCCATATTCCATAACTGAAGAGAATATTGAACATGGAATGAACAGGACAGGTAAAATGGACACCAAATTTGGCATGGCGTATCTAGTTACTGAATATGATGTATAAGGTATCTGACACGAAACACCTGAGATCAGGACAGGTATCTGATGTTAATTAATAAAAAAGTGATCATACATGAAACACCTGGGATCAGGACAGGTATCTGATGTTAACTAATATAAAAGTGATCATACAAGAAACACCTGAGATCAGGACAGGTATCTGATGTTACTGTATATAACAGAATAACTATCAGACACGAAACACCTGGGATCAGGACAGGTATCTCATGTTAATTAATATTAAAGTGATCATACACGAAATACCTGGGATCAGGACAGGTATCTGATGTTAATTAATATTAAAGTGATCATACACGAAACACCTGGGATCAGGACAGGTAACTGATGTTTACTAATATTAAAGTGATCATACACAAAACACCTGGGATCAGGACAGGTATCTGATGTTAATTAATATAAAAGTGATCATACATGAAACACCTGAGATCAGGACAGGTATCTGATGTTAACTAATATAAAAGTGATCATACATGAAACACCTGAGATCAGGACAGGTGTCTGATGTTAATTAATATAAAAGTGATCATACACGAAACACCTGAGATCAGGACAGGTATCTGATGTTAATTAATATAAAAGTGATCATACATGAAACACTTGAGATCAGGACAGGTGTCTGATGTTAACTAATATAAAAGAGATCATACATGAAACACCTGGGATCAGGACAGGTGTGTGATGCTACTGTATATGATATATGAAGTATTTAACATAAAACCCCTGGGATCAGGACAGGTCTCTATAACAGTATTAATCTGACAGGTCTCTTAAGTTACTTTGTTAAATATAAAAATACACTAACGTCACATGAAACACCTGTGATCAGGACAGCTATTTCAAAGTACTGCATATAAAAGGCATTGGACACTAAACCCCTGCGATCGCGTACAGGTATCTGAAACAAACGACTGTTTTCACAATCTGTGCATGATCCGTGACCTATGCAAATTCACAGATAGGCCACGCCCACTCGATGACGTAGTAGCGGTTACGCTGTCATGAAACCCCTGGAAAAAAGTGCCTGCCGTAATGTTATAGCAGGACACTTCCTGGTGACATGGAGCCAATCCGCAAATCTCAGCACATTATGTTAGATGACCAATCAGAGCCTCTTGAGGGCGGGCTTTTGGAGGAACTATAGGAAATATGATCGATTTATTTTTAAAAATATCTTTTTCATGTTAGCTGAGTAGCTGTATATAACCAAAGTAAGATATATGAACAAAATAACGTGATTTTTTTTTTTTTTTTTTTTTTTTTTTTACAAATGAAGCATGAGCACACATTGCTTTGCACCCCCATAAAAACAATCATGCTTTAAAAATACACTCTGGACCAGCCCTTTTTTATGACCAAAACAAGACAGAATTATGAATTAAGTGTTCATTTGAATGTCAGATCAATGCTAAAACTAAACACAGTACAAGAACAGACAATTTGAAAACTAACATCTATAGCTGCATCTCCCTGGATTTGAACTCATTATTTCTGCATACTAGTCAGGAACTCTCAATGCCTCACTAAATCACTTAAAGCCTTAACTCTACGACGTGGGGTTTTATACCTCAATTTGAGTAACTGCTTCTTTGCTAAAGCTGTTCCAGGGCAATACATAAAAATGACCTGTAGCGGTCACTGTAGAGACAGGTTTCAAAACACTTCAATGCTTCAACCATTTGCTTCAATCGTTTGTGTTTCATGAAGCCTTGCTTTGCCTGCCCCTACAGGAATGACTAAACTATCAGTATGACGAGTAGGTTGAGTACAAGACCAGACAAAGTATAACTAAAACTCAGGAGAATAAATACAAAAGTCATCATTAACTAAATGACAAACAGGGGTGGGAACACAGGTGGAACTATTAAACACTGATAAATGGCGGGGAAACAGAAAGGAATCACATGACATAAAAGCACATGGAACACATGATGGGGAGTCCTGACACAGATGCTTGCCTGCCATACTAAAGTGTTTTGGTCATTTTTCAGTCATTCAGGTGTGTCAGAATGACATAACCAAAAAAGTCTATGTTAGTGGGCTCACTGGGAAAAATGCATATTTGTGTGGACATTGCCTTTAGAAAAATCAATGTACTACCAGGGGCAAAATACAACCTACATGATAATTATCTCCTCTATGAACCGTCACCTTATTTTGGTGGAGGGGTTTGAGTGCCTGAGTGATTCTAAGAGTTATGTTGTTTAGGGTTAATGCCCCTGGTAGGGTCTCCCAAGGCAAAAAGGTCTTAGGTGACAGGTCAGACTAAGTGCAGTTCAAAAACCCCTTATGAGTTTAAATACATCTAGGACCATGACGTCACCTGGTATGGTGCAGCCGGGGCCCCACCCTGGAGCCAGACCTGGGGTTGGGGCTCGTATGCGAATGTCTGGTGGGCGGGTTTTCTCCCATGGAACCCAGCCGGGCTTAACCCGAAGGAGTGATGTGGGACCATCCTCTCGCAGGCCCACCACCTGCGCGGGGAGCCGTAAGGGGCTGGTGCATTGTGGAACGGGTGGTGGTTAAAGGTTAAGACCACGACAACCCGATCGTCAGGCACAGAAACTGGCCCTTGGGACATGGAATGTCACCTCACTGGGAGGGAAAGAGCCCGAGCTTGTGCGGGAGGTGAAACGGTACCGACTAGAGATAGTTGGGCTCAACTCCACGCACAGCTGGGGCTCTGGAACTCAACTTCTTGAGAAGGGCTGGACTTTCTTCTACTCTGGAGTTACTCATGGTGAGAGGCGGTGAGCTGGTGTGGGCTTGCTTATAGCTCCCCAACTTAGCCGCCATGTGTTGGAGTTTTTCCCGGTGAACGAGAGGGTCGTCTCCCTCTGCCTTCAGGTCAGGGATAGGTCTCTCCCTGTAGTTTGTGCCTACGGGCCAAACACCAGTGCAGAGTACCCGGCCTTCTTGGAGTCCTTGGGAGGGGTGCTGGAAGGTGCTCAGACTAAGGACTCCATTGTTCTACTGGGGGACTTCAATGCCCACGTGGGTAATGACAGTGACACCTGGAGAGGTGTGATTGGGAGGAACAGCCTCCCTGATCTGAATCAGAGTGGTGTTTTGTTATTGGACTTCTGTGCTTATCACAGTTTGTCCATAACGAACATCATGTTCAAGCATAAGTGCACAGTACACATGGCACCAGGACACCCTAGGGTGGAGGTCAATGATCAACTTTGTGGTTGTATCATCTCATCTCCTACCATATGTCTTGGATACTCAGGTAAAGAGAGGGGCAGAGCTGTCAACTGATCACCACCTGGTGGTGAGTTGGATCTGCTGGCAGGGGGGAAAGCTGGACAGACCTGGTAGGCCCAAGTGTATTGTGAGGGTCCTCTGGGAACATCTGGCTGAACCTCAAGCCAGAGGGATTTTCAACTCTCACCTCCGGAAGAGCTTTGACCAGATCCCGAGGGAGGCTGGAGACATGGAGACTGAGTGGACCATGTTCTCTGACTCCATTGTTAACGCGGCCGTGAGGAGCTATGGCCGTAAGGTCTGTGGTGCCTGTCGGGGCGGCAATCCACAAACCCGGTGGCGGACACCGGAAGTAAGGGACGCCATCAAGCTGAAGGAGTCCTACAGGGCTTAGTTGGCTTGCAGGCCTCCTGAGGCAACAGATGGGTATTGACAGGCCTTGGTACACTGTACCAACTCTATACCCTCACCAGGGTGCTCGAGGTTTCATGGGAGTATGCCCAACCAGTCCACATGTGTTTTGTGGACTTGGAAAAGGCATTCGACCGTGTCCCTCATGGCATTCTGTGGAGGGTGCTCTGGAAGTATGGGGTTAGAGGCACTCTGTTAAGGGCTGTCTCGTCCCTGTATGAACAGAGTAGGAGTCTGGTTCACATTGCCGGCAATAAGTCAGACTTGTTTCCAGTGCATGTTGGACTCCGGCAGGGCTGCCCCTTGTCACCAATTCTGTTCATAATTTTTATGGACAGAATTTCAAGGCACAGCCTTGGGCTGGAGGGGTCCGGTTTGGGGACCACAGGATTTTATTTCTGTTATTAGCAGATGATGTTGTTCTGTTGACTTCATCGAACATAGACCTTTAGCATGCACTGGGGCAGTTTGTTGCAGAGTGTGACGCGGCTGGGATGAGAATCAGCACCTCCAAGTCTGAGGCCATGGTGCTCAACCGGGAAAAGGTGGTCTGCCATCTCCAGGTTGGAGGAAAGTCCTTACCCCAGGTGGAGGAGTTCAAGTATCTTGGGGTTTTGTTCACGAGTTAGGGAAGGATGAAGCATGTGATTGACAGGCGGATTGGTGCAGCAGCAGCAGTAATGCGGTCGATGTACCTGTCCATTGTGGTAAAGAAGGAGCTGGAAAAGAAGGAGCCGGGCTCGAGGATATTCTGAGCTCAGGGCTCTCTCCTAGGACAGCATTCCAAACAAGCTTTGTTATCAATCATCAGCTAAGTGTTAACTCATGTTTATGGTCTCCAACCTTTTGAAAATCTTATAAGATGTATAAAATAATTTTGTATGTACCCAGCATATGCTTGATGTCTAGCATGACATCACAGTGGACAACTGAAAGGGAACTATTATTCCTGCAAAATTTTTCAGCAGCATTCACTCAAGTCGAGTCGTAAAACTTCCTTGGGAAAGTAACTTTCTAATTGTTGTCTCAGTTACTAAGGGTGTTACAACAAAGTGTTTGGGTGTTTTCCACTTCTAGGTTGTGGCTGGAACGGCATCTGCTGTGAAAACATATACTGGAATAGTCGGTGGCTCATTCCGCTTTGGAGACCCCTTGATAAACAAGGAAGTAATCCAAAAGAAAAATGAATGAACGAATGAATGAATTTATTTTAAATGGAATTATTTCCGTTGTAGTTTGTGCACTTTTTTCTCATCTGATAATGTTTTATCCAACTCAGTTGTGTGTAGGCCTGTCCCAATAATCAACATATCGACTTATCGCACAATACATGGACATGACCTTAATGATTTTTGGTGATGCAATGTATATCGCCCATACGTAAAAAAAAAAAAAAAAAAAAAAAAAAAAATTCTTGCAACATTTTAGCTGATTGCACAACCTCTCTATCTCTGTTGGAGGTGTCAGTGTCAGTATGGTTAAAAAAACGGAGTGGCTATTTGCACTAAGAGTAAATAGCCCGCATGGTTGGCAAAAGCTATTTACACTAACTCCGCCCACGGTAGGTTTAACCAAGGTCAAAGCTGTCGCAACGTGCCTCAATTGGGGTCAAATGCTGGTCAAATTAAGGCGCGAATATTTGAATTTTGCGCGAGCAGAATCATGGGATCGATCAGATGTTCGATGCGGTGAAGCGAATCGGAGCGGAGGAAAGCTCAACCTGCTAATTTCTTGTTAAGTTCTGTTTTTAACTTTATTGCATTTTTTTAAGTTCTATTATATGTTTTTTAACAGACATGGATGTTACAAGTGGTATTATGTGTTTAGTTGGTTATTTCCACATCATGTAGAATGGTGTGTCTTGTTTTGTAACATTATGCTAATAATAGGGATGATAAGAATCATGATTTGCATTACTGAATTGGCATATCGCTGCGATATACCTTCGAAAAAGCTATTTATGTAACACGATGTGTTCTACCTACTTACAAACATACAATATTGTATGTATTGTAAAATTGATTTCTCAAGTGCATTTTTCTAATCTCCACTGCTGCCATGCTTCCTATTCTAATTTTTGGGCATGTGACCATCTGATTTTTGAGCAAAACTAAATTTATATTAAGTTATTATAATTATATGATCGATTATGTGCTGCATCCTTATTACTTTTTGCTTTGCTTTCCTGGTGGAAAAACAGCATATGCTGGTGATGTAGATGCAGGTTTGCTCGTTTTGAGACCAGCATATAAACATGACTTACCAGCACATGCTGTTTTTTTTTTGTTTTTTTTTTTGTTTTTTTCTTTAATTTTTACACGCACTCAAATCAATGTGCATAAATTTGGCTTGAGGTTGAAGTTTTGAGATTCACATATTTAGTGAGTGTCTCTAAATTTCAGCATTTCTACATATTTAAAACAGAAACAGTACATTTCATAAAACCAAGTTTAAAGTGATCATATAAGTGTCAGGTATAACTTGTATCTTTTTATATTTTGGATATTTAAGGAAAAAACTAAACTAAGATGCTAATTTTTCACTACCAATGGTAGTAAAAATGAAGAATATACTGTTAAGTATCAGTGTATTGTTAGTTCCAGTTTACCTTTGAATGAATGGAATACTTGGGAAAATTTACAACTGAAAATATTAACATTGCATATTGTGATTTTAGGTCTATTAAATTATTGGACGTGTCCAAAAATTTCTTTTTTTAATACCGAACTGATTTCTGAGTTTGAAAATTATTGTTTAAGTTATTTGTAATATGAGTAAACTATTGTTTATCAATTAAAGTATATATTTTCAACCTTTTCACTTATTAATTCAGTTTATTTCCTCAATGATGAATTTATTTATTACTTTGATGCTGGTATGCATATACATTTATATTGCCTATTTTTTGTAAATGTTCCAGTATGAGTAAAACAAATGTAAATTAAAATCTTTTTTATGTTACCTGGTAAGGAAGTCATCTATAAATGCATCATTAATTATTTACTGATCCATTAATGCCTTAAAATAGTGTCATACCGCCACCTACTGGGTGATTTTTATTTAGTATCTGTACTACTTTTCATTCAATATCAAGTTAACAATTTTATAATCTAATACTGAATAAAACTGTGTACTGATTGTACTGTAATAACTATTGACCTTGTTTCTTTTTGTTTAGGTTGTTCAAGCTTATCTGCACATCCTGGCCTCAAAATCAGAGACTAAAGTGTTTGTCTTTCAGTGTTTCCTTGTGCAATTTTGGAGGAAAAGAGCTATAAAACATGGATATATGATAAGGCAAATAATTTATATTGTTTTTTTTTTTTCACTTTTCCATCTATAATCACTTTGGATATACGAATCTTTTTTTTAAATAACTTTATTTCACAGTTGCAATTTCAGGATTTCCAATGGGCTTTACTACCAGTGTGCAGGTTCAGTCACCGGTTCTAAGTTGCTTTCAACATTCCAGAGCGCAAAGTCTTTCTACCTAATTCACCCAAAAGTACAGCAAAGCAACGTGGATTCCTGTTCCATTGGTGGTATGTATTATATGCTATACTGTGTTCAAGATTTTGTAGTGTATATTGGTTCGACATCTAGGTTTTCAATCAGGCTTTAAGACCTCTTTTTCTTTCTAACAGCAATTTCACAATGACATGAGCTTGTTTTTAAATAGAAATCCAGGAGGACTGGACATCGAGTTCAATTTATGTCATGCTACAAACTGCTGGGTCAAGTTGTGGCGTTTCTGCTAATGGTTAGCTGCCAAATAATTGATGATACCATGCAGAATTAAACTTTTTATTATATTTTTTATTATTTATTTTGTTATTGTTTTTTTTTTCTCTAGGGCAACACAATGGCACAGTGGGTAGCACATTCGCCTCACAGCAAGAAGGTTTCTGGTTCAAGCCTCGGCTGGGTCAGTTGGCATTTCTTTGTGGAGTTTGCATGTTCTCCCCGTGTTGGCGTGGGTTTCCTCCAGGTGCTCTGGTTTTCCTCAACAGTCAAAATACATGCCCTATAGTTGAATTGGGTTAGCTAAATCGGCCGTAGTGTATGTCAGTGTGTGCAAGAGTGTGTATGGGTGTTTCCCAGTGTTGGGCTGTGGCTGCAAGGGCATCTGCTGTGTAAAACATGTGCTGAATAAGTTGGCGGTTCATTCCGCTGTGGTGATTTCTGATTAATAAAGGAATTAAGCCGAAAAGAGAATGAATGAATGAATGATTGAATGAATATTTTACTTTAAAATTAAATCCAAGGTGTGTAGCTGTTTTGGCTCATCTCAGAAGAAATGGACAGTTCATCCAACAATGCAAATGTGCTGTTATTTACTCCTCCTCAGGCCACAAGCTGTAGGTTACCTTGTACTCCAGTGGGACAGTAAAACATATTTTTACCCATGGTTGTTGGGGATTCATATGATACAAATTGATGGTCAAAGCCAAATTAATCACCTACACCTTTGATGGTCTGACAGTGAGTAAGTTAAGTAATTAACTAGGTAAACTGTGTTTATAAAATTGTTTTCACATAAACATAAAATGTCACTTGTCTCTATACTTCAGGTGTTCTGTAGACATTTCTAGTGTTAGTCTAGTTGTAATGGTACTCTACACTGAATGTCTAGACATCTCTTTAGAAAATGTGATCAAAGATAATATACAGGTGCATCTCAATATATTTGAATGACAACGAAAAGATGATTACTTTCAGTAATTCAATAAAAAAAGTGAAACGCATTTATTATAAAGTTTATTGCACACAGACTGATTTATTTCAAGTGTTTATTTCTTTTAATTTTGATCATTGTGGCTTACAGCTAATGAAAACTCAAATCAGTATCCCAGAACATTTTAATATTACTTAAGACCAATAAAAAAAGGATTTGTAACACAAATGTTGGACTACTGAAATGTATTAACAAGTACAGCAATCAGTTCTTGTTTTTATGATTTACTTCAGTAATGTGACATGATATGAAGTCTGTTTATGGCACTGCTGAGGTCTTATGAATCCCAGGTTGCAGATAAGAACCTTCAGCTCTTCTGTATTCTTGGGTCTGGTGTCACATCTTTCTGTTCATTTCTTTCTTTTCGGCTTATTCCCTTTATTAATCCGGGGTCGCCACAGCGGAATGAACCGCCAACTTATCCAGCATTTTGTTTTACGCAGCGGATGCCCTTCCAGCCACAATCCATCTCTGGGAAACACATCCATACATTCTCATTCACACACATACACTATGGACAATTTAGCTTACCCAATTCACCTGTACAGCATGTCTTTGGACTGTGGGGGAAACCGGAGCACCCGGAGGAAACCCACGCAACCACGGGGAGAACATGCAAACTCCACACAGAAATGGCAACTGGTCCAGCCGGGGATCAAACCAGCGACCTTCTTGCTGTGAGGCGAACGTGCTAACCACTAGGCCACCGTGGCGCCTCTTTCTGTACACTATAGATTATATAAGTCTTAGGTCAGGTGAGTTTGCTGGCCAATCAAATACAGGCATAGCATGGTCCTTAAAACAGGTATTAGTACTTTTTGCAGTGTGGACTGGTGTCCAAGTCCTGCTGGAAAAATCAAACCTTTATGGAGATGCTAATTTGATTTTCCAGCAGGACTTGCACCTGTCCACACTGCAAAAAGTATGTGTTGTCGGAAATTCCTAGCTCTCCACTGAAACAGGAGCAGGAACATGTTACAATGTTGTTGGTAGTATTAATGCAACATGTGTAGAGACAACTAATTAACAAATAAATCCATTGTTTTTCCCAGAATACAGAGCACTTGTATCAGAAGAAAATAAATAAATACACCAAGCAGAAAGACATACTGTAGATGTGTTAAAATACATTAAACACAAACTTACTGGAAGATTGGAAAGTGCATAAGTGAGTTTGCACAAGTCTAATTTGTAGAGACAGCTACAAGTTAGCCATTCATATGTTTTTGTTTGTTTTTTGATTGTTTTCCAGAATGGAGAGGCCTTGCAGCAGACGATGATGCTTTTCATGACAAGAATGACAAAAAAATAAATAAATTGTGTTTATTTTAAAATGTGTCATGTTTGTTTTTTTATATAATTTATAATGTTTCTATACATTTTAGAACAAATCATATAATCCTAACATTGTTATATCTATAGATGTCTTCAAGGATTGAAAATTATCCTACACTAATTGATCCT
This sequence comes from Danio albolineatus, assembly GCA_903798035.1. Lineage (NCBI taxonomy): Eukaryota > Metazoa > Chordata > Actinopteri > Cypriniformes > Danionidae > Danio > Danio albolineatus. The sequence goes on from CAIGQQ010020305.1 coordinate 13,389, forward strand.
GCACTTTTTTCACTGATTAGTATATTTTGTTTAGTAGATAGGTGTAGTGCAACATTTAGGTGTACCTTCTTTCAGCTCTCAGTGCAAATATATCCATTTTATTAACACAGTATAAATATCAAACACTTACCTTCTACTAACATTTTGTTTAAATGGCATATACTGCTAAAACTAAATAGCATCTACCATCTATTAACACTTACAAGTGTACTGTAAACAGCATTTACTGTTTATTAGTGTAAATACCATCTTTTAACTCTAATTGCCAACCAATAGTTAAAATAGTTTACACTAAGACTTGCTAAATGAACTGTATGCTTATTTTTTAGTGTAAATAGCATCTTACTTTTAGTAACACTGCAATAGTGTCTACCTTCTATAAACACAAAGTGTAAATGGCATATATATTCTATAAGCACTGAGTGCAAATAGCATCTACCATACCTTTTGTTGCTATATTGTGTAAATAGCATTTGATGCTATTTGAACTCAGCGTAAATTGCATATCTTGCTATTTGCATTGTGTAAATAGCACCTCTTGTTATTTGCATTTACTGTAGTGTAAATAGCATCTCTTGATGCTATTTTTTTTAAAAAAAACACTGTAGTATTCACCATAAATGTCTAAAATTATACTTTGATGTGGGTGCCTGACAATTGAAAATAGATCTAGTAGCAGATATCACAACCTGTTACTTTTTATCTTGCTTTTGTTAAATGTTTTTGTTAACATTTATTATTATTTGCTTTGGATATGCGTTTTCATATTCTGATTCCAATGACTTGTCATTAAATTATTAAAATTTATAAATTAAAATAAATATTCTTAAGAATAAAATATTATGTGTTATTTTGAATAGTGTACTTGCATTATGGTGCTATTATATTGCCATTCTGGTATTATATAATGAGTGGCCTAAATTGTCTTAAAATGACAATAATATTGTTTAATCCCAATATATTTTGGTGCAATATATTGTACAGCAAAAAAAAAAAAAAAAAAGATATTGTGACAGGCCTGGTTGTGTGTATAAGTACAAAATGCAGCACATCTTGGTGTCTCCATTAAGCATCATTGTTTGCAATATTTCAAATGCGCATTCTACATTGTCTACACTGTAAACAAAAGGGTGTTACAATGCCAAGCCTATGTTGGTCCTCTGGCACATACAGCATGAGGCAAAATATTTTATATATATGTCAGCCTCATGGGAACTTCATAAATGTCTAACCAGTACCATCGTTCATTATTAAGAACTCTGCGGTTGTGAAATTGTAAACAAGCCCCTGGGAATGCAGGCTTCAGGGAAAGTCCAGTAAGTTTAGGGACTGCGACTGTGACGGCTGTGCCATGTGTCTAAAACATGCCGCTCGCATCGCCAACTCTTGCCGCATGTGTCTACACCCGGCCATCTCTCAGACCTCACAAATCTGACCTCAGTTCACAAAGAGCACAGCTGCAAAAACCCCGCAGAAGCAGTCCAGTTTGTCCCTGAAGGTTTTATAAAAGCACAGCAGATTAATCATGCTGTTTGCGGTGTTTATATGTGCGTGTTTATGTACCGTTAGGGAAGTGAATGTCTGCCTGAGTATTTTCTCTAAGGCCATTGGATTTCCACAGCCTGTTAAACTCTGTATACAGTATTTTGCGATGATCTATTTCAATCAGCATTTAGATTAGAGATTTTGCATTGGAGGAGAGATTTGTGTGGAGAAAGAAGGGGTGATTTAAACATGCCACACTGTAAGCCTTCAAATACTAAGAAGCAAATTAAAATCCCAACAGATGCAAGACTCAAAGCATTTAGATTGGCTGATTTGCCATGCACTTTTTGGTTAACATCCAGCACACTGTTGAAGCTTATCAGCAAGTTCTGCTTTAGCTTTTTCACTCACATAGTTGTATATATAAATATATATATATATATATATATATATATATATAT
>CAIGQQ010020315.1:0-12051 GCA_903798035.1 Danio albolineatus
TTTTCAATAGTCTACAGAACAAACCATCATTATACAATAACTTGCCTGATTACCAGTTACCTTATTTAACCTAGTTAATTCTTTAAATGTCACTTTAAGCTGTATAGAAGTGTCGTGAAAAATATCTAGTTAAATATTATTTACTGTCATCATGGCAAAGATAAAATAAATCAGTTATTAGAGATGAGTTATTAAAACTTGTATTTTATACACCTTTATTTTACAATTCTATCCCGCTATCATGCCGTAAAGATGTTTTCCCGTATTTCTCCCGTATTTTCAGTCTTTCTTTGAAGGGTGGCAATAAACATTAGAGCCGATCCTCCCTATACGCAACCCATACCGCTGAACCACCAGGGGCCGCCCCTTGCTCTTAAATGTGAGTCAGTTCTGTGCTTTTGGTTTATTTAGGCATGAAACACTTTGAAATAAATATAAAAACGGCTGGTTTCCCTTTTCATTTTCATTACAGGTGTCGTCGCTCCTCCTATGCAATTATATATTACACTGCAACTTGTCAAACCCAGGCTTAAGGCCCGTGCACACCTAGACGTTTTTTACTCGTGTTTTCGGTCGACGTATAACTAAATAAAGGGCGCCAATGTGATCGGGCACATAAATGCACAAAACGTCAGGTATAAAAGCGTCATTTTTAAAAAAACGCCTCATGCTCGTTTTTTTTTTTTGATGCACCGCAACAAAACCTTCTCCACCAATCAGATTGGCACATTTGTTCACGTGTAAGGAGCCGCTGAAGTTACAGTAAACACCCCTTGGAGGCGCTCAAGCACAAAACTGTCGATGCGAACGCACATTGAAGAAGATGCCCAGAGGCGATATGAACGTGGAGCTGCTTATTGCACTGGTATCCGAACGAAAAGTACTGTATGATAAACGAGACGTCGACATTGTTTGAATCGCCAGTGACTTCAACAAAAAACATAGAATCACTATTGATTGCTGATTCTAAGCTCTTCGACAACATGCGTGTTAACTTTCTCTCTTCTTCTACTCTGTTTTCAAGCGGGTGTCAGAAGCTTAAAGTTGTGTAGCGCCACCCTGTGCACCGGGGTCTTTCTGTTTTCATTAAGCGCCATCAAATGACAAATAGCGATTTTGCGTACTCTTCTGCTTGACGCCAGTGAAAATTGATTGGGTTTGAAAGCAGAAAAACGCCTCGTAAAACACTGACGATAAACGCAAACGAAAAGCGTCCTGGTGTGTACGACCCTTTACATTTATATATCATCTCTGCCATTATATCCAACTTAGATCGAGTTTGGTCATGCATTCACTGTATCAAATTAAAATAAGCACCGTCAATCTGTTTCCCACACCATCGTCCCAATTAGAGCACCGTAGATTGTTAATGGATAAACTAGAACTGTCTAAACAGGTAAAAACCTCCAAATCAACAACGTCTATGTTGTAGATAGGATGAGTTCACCTTTATGTTCCGGGGCCTGTTTCAATAACGAGGTTCAACCAACTCAGAGTTTACCCTGCTGTCTTGAGTTTGAAACTGAAATGAGTTTCTCTCATTTCAGGTTTAAGATACTAAGTTTTCACTTAACCACCTTTCTGAAACGGAGTCCAGGTTGAATGTTCTCACGGCAATTCGTAACTTTTTTGATTTAGTGGCTAATTTATATTAATTTTTATGATATCATTTGTACTATATGATACAATTTCCTCATATTAATTCATAAGAATTAGCCACTAAATTGACAACACATAAAATAATTACGTTTCCTCGTAAGATCAGGTTGCCAGGTCACACTGTCAACCATTCAGCTCATATTTTACACACAACAGATGCATCTGAACTTATTCTTCTCATGAAGAAGTGTTCTTTATTTCTTTCTTTTTGAAATGTTCCATAAATAAGATTGATAGTAATCTTTCAAACCCCCACAGAAACAAGATTATGAACCTCTGATTTATGCTCACGTTATGCAACAGTTAATTCTGACTGGCGAGCTGTGCTCTAATAGTGATGACATTTAGTAAAACACCACTGGGATGTTTAATTGTTTGTGAAACTATTACACAGAGTGACTTATTGTTCGGGCTCTGATCCGTACAAGGAATTTAAATAAGGATGGATGTTACTGAGCTTCAAAAAAATTAAATTAAATTAAAATAAAATAAAATAAAGCAATAAAGATATTATAAACATAAATTATTGTATACTTGTATGATACATTCTGCTGTATCTATCCATAAGACATAGAATTTCTGCAAAACAACAAACATTTCCCCCCAGAATCCTATAATAGAGCAATCTTAGATAATGTATGAACATATGATTGTTGCTATGAACTTATGATTCTGAAGATGCTCAAGAGCTGAGTAAAAAGTTTTGAGCTACTGTAGGTTTTCAAAGTTATATTGTAAAAAAGAAACACCAAATTAAAAATTAATACTGCTGTTTCACGTTTTCTAAGGTATTTTTAACAATATTAATGTTGTAATGCTTTGTTTATAATCAGCAGTCGGTTGTAAAGTCAGACCTAGCTTATGCGTGTTCAGTATATTGTTGTTGCAACATAAAACAAGCAGAAGCTACAAATTCACCAATGATAATGACACAGCACGTTGTAGTAATTAATTGGACATAGCTACGTTTCTATGCTGCAAACCTTACAATATTTCAGGGTGTCCGCTGGTCTTTTAAAGTATTAAAAGTTGATAAATCAATTATGAGAAAATTAAGGCCTTTAAAAGGAATTAAAAAGTCTTAATCGCGTTTTTACGAGGTTTTAAATTTTGTTCTAGCGTTGTCCGAAGTGTTTGACTCCCAAAAAAGCGTTCATGCATATATATATATATATATATATATATATATATATTTTTTTTTCCTCCTAATATTAATAAAATGAAGTGCTCAATCCATGTGATTAGTTCAGGCCCGGGTGTGTCCGGCCAAGCCCGGGAAGAGGATGTGACGCTCTCCACATGTAGAGAAACTATAGAGTGAATCAGACGTCAGAATAGACTGATTTCAAGCGGCCGCCATTTTAAACGGCGAAATCGAGGCTGCAGTGGGAAGAAACCTGGAAGTATCGCCTGAATCACACAGGAATGTTGTGTGCCTGGCTGTATATCTTATCAGCGATGAGAAAGTGACACAAATTTATACTTTCACCACCGTCCGAGTGACTCAAAGATCTGTTCTGAAAGATTAGTGAAAATAAAAAAGGATATCAGACCTCATTTTCAGCTAAGTTAAGGGAAATGGCAATAGCTGGCTAATGTTATCTTTCCCAAACACACGTTTTAGATGCCATTCATCAAACTCATGTTAATGAACTGCTTCTTTCACTATATTAGACTCGTCACGATATAAAATTAAAATGAAATAAAAAAAACCCCGTCCATTTCCAGTTAACATTTAAGGCACTGTTGATGGCGTTCTTAAACACTGCTGATTGGCCGTTGTGTTCAAGTGCTCAACAGAAATGACTGTGATTGGCCGTGAAAATCATCAGTTCACCGCTGTTTACAGAGTGCAAACACAGACGAGCGATCCGCTGATGAATCCACTGATCTTCACGGCTTTAAAGCGCTCCAATGTCCGTCTATCAGTGTTTGCAATCTGTGAAGAGCGGTCAAGGCTAATCACAGCCATTTCTTTTGAGCACTGGTGAACACTGTGGCAAATCAGCGCTGCTTATGAAAGCGCTCAACGGCGCTTAAATGTTAGTGGGAAATAGATATTTTTAAAACTTCAGTACCGGAACAACACTATTACAGACAAGATGAGGGTGTGCTACAGAGGACTGCATTGTTTAATTGCTCACCGGGTTACATAAATTGAAGCAGGGAAGCCCCCACGGTGTTTACCTGGTGCCTAACTGAAGCTAAGGAGGACACTTAAGCGTATTGCTCTTAAAGAGATTGATAAGTATTTGATCCCCTATCCGTCAGCAAGATCTCTGGCTCCCAGGTGGATCTTATATAGGTAACGAGCTGACATTGGCAGCCCTCTCAGCTCCTTACCTGTATAAAAGAGACCTGTCCACAGAAGCAATCAATCAATCCAGATTCCAAACGCTTCACCGTGGCCAAGACCAAAGAGCTTTCCAAGGATCTCAGGGACAAGATTGTGGACCTACACAAGGCTGGAATGGGCTACAAGACCATCGCCAAGCAGCTGGGTGAGAAGATGACAACAAGAAGGTGACAATTATTCGCAAATGGAAGAAACATAAATTAAATGCCAATCTCCCGCGGTCTGGAGCTCCATGCAAGATCTCACCTCGTGGAGTTTCAATGAGAATGTTGAGGAATCAGCCCAGAACTACTCAGGAGGAACTTGTCAATGATCTCAAGGCAGCTGAGACCATAGTCACCAAAAAATTGTTGGTAACACGCTTTGCAGTGAAGGACTGAAATCCTGCAAGGTCCCCCTGCTCAAGAAAGCTCATCTAAAAGCCTGCTTGAAGTTTGCCATTGAACATCTAACTGATTCAGAGAAGGACTGGGTGAAAGTGTTGTGGTCAGATGAGAAAAAAATCGAGCGATTTGGCATCAACTCAACTCGCCGTGTTTGGAGGAGGAGGAACGCTGCCTATGACTCCAAAAACACCATCCCCATCGTCAAATATGGAGGTGAAATCATTATGCTTTGGGGGTGTTTTTCTGCCAAGGGGACAGGACAATTGCACCGCATCAAAGGGAGGATGGATGGGGCCATGTACAGTCAAGACAATTGCACCGCATCAAAGGCAGGATGGATTGGGCCATGTACCATCAAATGTTGGGTGAGGACCTCCTTCCCTCAGTCAGGGCATTGAAAATGGGTCGTGTTTGGGTACTCCAGCATGACAATAATCCAAAACACACGGCCAAGGCAACAAAGGATTGGGTCAAGAAGAAGCATATTAAGGTCATGGAGTGGCCTAGTCAGTCTCCAGACCTTAATCCCATAGAAAATCTGTGGAGGGAGCTGAAGGTTCGAGTTGCCAAACATCAGCCACGAAACATTAATGACTTGGAGAGGATCTGCAAAGAGGAGTGGGCCAAAATCCCCCCTGAGATGTGTGAAAACCTTGTGGCCAAGTACAACAAACGGCTGACCTCTGTGATTGCCAACAAAGGTTTTGCCACCAAGTACTAAAGCACGTTTCTTCAAAGGGATCAAATACTTACTTCATTCATAAAAATGCAAATTAATTTTTAACTTTTTTCGAAACACATTTTTCTGGATTGTTTTGTTATTGTTGTGTCTCTCACTGTTCAAATAAACCTACAATTGAAATTATAGACTGATGATTTCTTTGTTAGTGGGCAAACTTACAAAATCAGCTGGGGTTCAAACAATTTTTTCCCTCACTGTATTTAATATGTACATTTAAGGTACAAACATGGACCTGTTAGGTACAAAATTGTACCTTTAAATAAAGTACCACCCCAGTGGCAGATTTTGTCACATTTGTACCTTACGGTATCCATTGGTACTTTGAAAGGTACAAATTTGCTCAAGTACAAAAGTGTACTGTAAGGTACTATGAGGTACACATTTGTACTTTTTTTAGGTATTTAATATGTACCTTTAATGTATAAACATGGGCCCGTTAGGTACAAAAGTGTACCTTTAGAAAAAGTACCACCACAGTGACAGGCTGTCACTTTATTTCTGACAGTGAACCAAAGAAAAAAAGCTGATGGTTGATAGGAAAACATGTATCATTTAAGGCATCTTCTAAGATGAATAGCACTGTAATTTGACACTTATTTCTGATAACTCATCGTGGTATAAAATGCCCTGAAATCTCCTGTGATAAGCAAGCATTAAACAGAGAGACTGATAAAGCGGAACAATGGCCTTGCAGACTGTCTCTCAGATTGTCAGTGATATTATCAGGCATTTAAAACACATCTTCCTAACAATTTCTTTGCTCTCCAAGTTCACACCAACAATAGGGGACTCATTTTAGATTTGCCAAAGTTTAAAGCACAGGCTAAAAAAAAAAAAATCATGACTTAAGATAACTCTCTGAAGATGGCAGATGCATGGTGACAATTCTTTTAAAGAAATCATGACTTAACAAATGTTCATCAGACAGTCACTGATTAGAAGAGTCTTTAGTCAATCTGCAGTTACAAAGTCAAACGTTAGCATTGATGAAGAACTGCAGAAGGTTGCCGTCATCAAGTCTTACAGTTTTAATTATGAACCCAGCTGTCTGCGGCAGATGTTTCCCAAACCAGTAGTTCTCAAACTTTGCATGGCTTAGCAGGAACAATCAAAAGTGATGGTCTATTAAAATAGTTTCAAGTTAATTCTTATCCTCTTAACATGGCGTTACTCTTTATGCTACGGAAGTCCTACAAGGCCATGCATTAAATATTTTTTTCTCTCTCGTTATGTCGTGATCATGACATCATTTTCTTGTGATCTCAACATAACAAACTATGGCAAGCCGTTTTGACTTTTATTCATTCTCAGGATATGTATTCTTGATATCAACAATTCAATTCTTGATATCAAAAATGTTAGTTCTTGATAGCAACAATTCAGTTTTTAATATCAACAATTGAATTTTTACTAGTTAAATGTCACCATAGGCTGCCATTCAAACTTAATTGTTGATATCAAGACTTGATTTCTTACTAGTTGAAATGCAATTCCTAATATCAAGAATTTAATTGTTGATATGAAAAATGTAATTGTTGATATCAATAATTTAATTGTTGATATCAGGAATTAAATTGTTGATATCAAGAAATACTTTTCAACTAGTAAAGCTGTTCATTCTTGATATCAACAATTGGTTTGTCACTAGTGACAATGTTAATTTCTGATAACATAAATATAATTTATGACGAGAAAACAACTTTTTGTTATGTCGACATCACGAGAAAATTAGTTATGTCGAGATCACGACATAACGAGAGAGAAAATATATTTTAATGCTTGGCCTCTTAGGACTTCCGTACTATGCAGTGGTGGACGGAAGATTATTTTTAATGGTCTGGACTTTAATTATTTTTATTTGATGCATTCCAAAACTAAATATTTCACTTTTTTCTCCAAAACATTTCATGAATGTAGTAGAAACTGAAACTGCTCACGATAATTGTGTTCAGTTCAAGAACAAACAGAATCTTGAGAATTAATCTGACTGTAATCAGTTAACAAGTAATTGGTGAGTTGGACAGGTCCAATTCCATCTGTCCCCTAGTCAACATCTCACTGATTTAAATGATCCATTTAGAGGGAATATGTCATAGGTCAGGTTTGATCTGAGCTTCTGTGTCCCAATCTGTTGTGTTTTAGCTGTTCACTCCACTGAACCGATGTGAAACCCCAAACTGAGTGTGCCTCACATAGGTGAGTGGGCTTGACAAACCACCTATAGAAAACACTCTTTCATCTATTTGACACTTTAACGGACACTTACACCAGATTTGCACATTTGAACCAAACATGTTCTTAGAAAAATTCCATTATGCATTTATAAAGTATGCTTCACAGAGGTGAGTGGGCTTGACAAACCACCTGTAGAAGCACTCTTCCCTCTTCTCGGCTTCTAAAACAACACTCCCCCTTACTCTAGCAACTAATATTTGGAGCACTAACACCTCCTTTGTAAAATAAATACTTTCAGTGTCTATTGCCTCGTCATGTTGAATTGCTGAATGTCTCAATTGTAAGTCGATTTAGACTAAAGTGTCTGCCAAATGACCAAATGTAAATGTAAAATGAAGTTCTGTCCTGTGACAGAACCTGTAGTTCTATGCGCTTTGCTTGAAGGAAGAGGAACCAACAATGGAATTATTTAACGACCACAATGCTGTCATTTCAGGGGTCGTTTTAGTCAAAACTAACAAGTCTCTCCGGGAGGAATCTGGCTCCACCTAGAGTTAGTCGAATCTCGCAAATGAGGTAGGTGTCACCCAGCCCATTGCTCTACAGATGTCTGTTACAGAGGTGTTCTTGGTTAAACTCTTTGTTGAGTGAGTTCTAATCCACAGGGGACAAGAATTTCACATAGATTTCTCAGTTTGTAGCAGCAGAGCAGGTGTCAAGATTGCGAGGACACCCTTGTTAGGTAGCAGTTGAAGTTTTGGCTACCAGCAGTCAAGCAAACTTCTTGAACCAAGGGTAAATCTGCTACACAATACTGAGAACTCATGGGTAAATTCACTGGTTGGTTCCCTGAGGTGAGAAACTGAACTTTATCGGCACCTCACATTTTAGCCAGAGATGGAACTCCTAGACAAGTGCAAACATTGTCCTACCTAGGGCATGTACTGCTACTTTGGTGGTCATAAGAGCATAGTTGCTTGCCATACAGAGATCATGCATGAGCCTCTGGGAGGAACCACCTTTGTGCAGCTCTTTTAAGTCAATAAAGTAGTCGGTAGGTGGCCATTTCATTCTTTTATGAAGAATGTTTATATGTAATTAGCCATTTTTGCACCCAGATGCACAAGTCTAAATGATTTATCAGTAATATTACATTGCTTCCTGAAATATTCAATTCTGATGAGTCAGTCATGACATTCCAAGGTATGTTATTCCCAGATAACAACAGCTGAATAACACAAGCTCAACCAGGAACTTTAAACCACCTTGACTGACAATGAATACATTCACATTCATATACTTACATCAGTACCATTGGTACCCTTTTGGCAGTAGAAACGCAAGCTTGATAAAGGTGACCCGTACCGAACCGTATCGTACCATACTGTCCCACTCAGTGGAAACAAGCCATTTAACTATTATGGCTAGGAACAATGTTATGTGTGTAATCTTTATGTTTTGTGGCAGGTAACTGTCTAATCAGCTGGATAAAGTACATCAAGGTGGATTGTTTTCACAGAATAAAGCCCTTCAGTCTTACACAACTTTATACCTAACATAACTTTCATCATAAGGCTAATAATAACTAATGAGGTTTTTTTTTTTCAGATAATTTTTTGGTCAATTTTTGTTTTACTCTTTAGATTGTCTGTATATTTATTGTCCTGTTCTTTAGTCCTTGTTAGACATTTCTTGTTGTATTTTCATACTCTTGTAAGGTCCAGCCAGTTAGTCCAATGGCGGTGTCTACTGGTGGATGAAGGTTCTCTGCCTGTTCTGTCTTTCCAGTGCACAATGTTGATTTACTTCAAATTTAACTCATATCTGACTCCAGTTTAAGTATGAGGTGGTTTAGAATGATAATACGTTTACTCTCGTTTAATCTGACTCCAATTATAAAACATTGATAAGCTTATTTTGTTTCCTTTTAATATTACTTTAGACTATGATTGAATATTCTCTTTGATTCGTTATTGTTTATTATTCTCGTTCATTCGGATTCCTATAACATCCTGAGTCTTGTACCGGCCGAGTATACAATCTCTTAAACAAGCATGTCAGTCTTGGTCACTAAACAGAGGCGATTAACCACTATTCTAATTAGGCAGAACCCTACTAACTCAGATTAGAATATTTTTTATGCGGTCCCCATTAGATCTGCTATCTACTAAATCAAAGTTTAGAGATGAAGAACTATCCCCTTAGATAGCCTTATACAGTCTAAGTATACTTGAATTAATGCCAATGTGTTAGTCGGAGCTCTAAGAACATCGTATAGCGTGCCACGCGGCTCCGTCTATCGTGGTTTAGTCCGCTACTAACCTGTACAGGGGCTTGTGGTGTTATGGACTTAACATAATCTTCTAGAGATAATAACACGAAATCAGTTTGAATAATTCAAAACATAACATTTTATTAGTCAGGTAAATGTGTATTACGCCAATTCATTCAATCCGTAAACGATCAATACAAAACATTAAATTCTCAAGGATAAATCCATAATCAAAAGATGCATACCTGACTTCAAAACATACATACGTAGTGTGGAGGATTCCACACTACGGGCTACTCTTAGTTACAAGAATCGCACCGAACAGCTTGAAACTCACCCTTAAGTATCCAAACCAAGGAATGGAAGGGGTGTGTGTTGAATAACAAAAGGCATTTACATTCAGTGAGGGTTTCTGCCTATAACCCAGCTAACAAATTTAGGTTGTGAGAACGTTCTCATAACAATATCTGTAACATTCCGAGAATGTTGAAATGTCCAGTTTGCTTAATGTTACTAGAACGTTTTTTTAAGGTTAGCATAACATCCTTACAATGTTTTTAAAACCTAAATTTCCACCAAAATATAATGTTCTAAGAACGTTTATTTGTAACGTTCCAATAACGTTGAAATGTCCAGTTTGCTTAATGTTGCTAGAACGTTTCTTTATGGTTAGCATAACGTTCTTACAACGTTCATAAAACCTACGATGAGAATGTTCATCAAGTACAAATAACGTCCTAAAGACTTTTCAAGAACTTTGTTATAAGAACATTTTCCATCAACATTTAAAAAACATTCATCAAGTACAAATAACATCCTGAAGACGTTAAAAACCTTTGTTCTAAGAACATTTTTAACAACGTTATGAGAACATTCTAAAAACGTTCTATTGATAACGTTCTGTGCTAACATTTTCACAACTTTTAAAGAACGTTAGTGAATGTTCTGGGAACATTCCCTGTTAGCTGGGAAGGCATTTGAATAGAAACCCCCCCAGTGAAGGCACACCCTTAGCAGTGGTGCAAAAGATACCTGAAGTTATATATTTATTATTTTGGTTATATCTATTTCTGAGGGAATGAGACCATTGTACCAGTCCCACTGAGACATTTCAAATGATATCAAACAAGATAGATAGTCACTTGCATTGATATAAAACATTACTTTGAAACGACCATTTTGTGTGAGTTGAGTGGAGCCGATTTGTCTCCGTGCTTCCAGTTTATGTTTGAATTGTCAAAGAGATCAAAACTTAAGTCTTACACCCTCCTTCTTCTGTGTTCTTGTTCTCCTAAACAGAAGTGTTGAGTTATTACTTTTCTTTGCTTTCTGAATTAAAGTACTCTGCAAACTTTTGATAAGCTCTCTCTCCTCGTTGTTTTTGGAAGCCACACTGACGCTTGCATTTCACTGAACATGGTGCTTGTGCTGAAAAAGTCTTAACTGAAATTAAATGGGTTTGTGCAATGCAGAGCTACAACCATATTAAATTCTTTGGATGTGAAAACACAAGGGACGTTTCATCTTAACTTCAAGATGCCACTTTTATATACAAGCAATCAGGGTGGAAAAAAATTCGAAGCTGAAAATTGAACTTTCAATGAAAAAAGCTGAAACAATGTTTTGAGTAACTAGACAGAGTCCAAAACACAATTCTCTAGCCGTCAGCTTGATGGTTCTCGGTCTGTTTTCGACCAGCAAACCGAGAAACCAAATAAAAGTGCTAAAAGATAACTTGATTAATAGTAATTGTGTCTCTCCTCACGTATTGGCGAGCTAGAATTAGCTTCCTTCTAATGGATAGAGTCTCTCTGGGTTTTAGTATGTATCTTAAATTAATTATAACCTCCAAAATCACTTAACAACTCATACCTCTGGCAGGCCTCAGGGAATAACTAACCTAACAGAGGCATTGTTTCAGTTTCTAAATTGCTCAAGTAGAAATTGAGGCGAAAAAAATAGAACTTTCTTTGTCCTGATTATGTGAGCATCATTCTGAAATTTAGGACGGGGCCAATGAGCTATTAAGCTTGACCTAGATCAGGTGTTCTCGCGTGTAGCGTGACAAAATACTGTTCTGCAGTACATGAGGAGATTAAATGTTTTAACCCGACTGCTACTCTGATGCGCTATTCAGGCCCTTTGCTAAGTGTCCCTAACAAAAGAGAAGTTATGTGTAGTGTGCTTAAGCTATAACTAAGTTTGATTGGTACAATATATATGGCCTTGTGGTTTGAATCAGACTTGTGATTCAACAAGTCCTTACACAGACAGGGATTGCAAGTAGGGGATGTGTGTTATTGTTTGTGCATAGATGGGAGCCCAAAGGTTGATTTACTAAAAAGAAGTTAGAGATATTACCAGTAATTTTGTCCAAAATAGAAGAATACAGGAAGTAACACACTAAATGAAACACTGTGTGTGTATATATATAAACACACACACTCACACGTGTGTGTTT
>CAIGQQ010020321.1:0-10627 GCA_903798035.1 Danio albolineatus
TAATAATATGTTATATAGTATAATTATTTATATTTTAAAATAAATATAAATTAACAAACAAACAAATATAATAATCTACATATATATATATACATATATATATATATATATTAATATATATATATATATATATAATATTACTATTATAATTATTATTATATTTGTTTGTTTGTTAATTTATATTTATTGTAAAACATAAACAATTACACTATAAAACATATTATAATAATATTTCATCTCATTATTACACAACAAATATTATGCAGTTGCAATCAGGGACCAACAAAGAAAAATGTGAGCATCCAGATGCTGTATGAAGAGAATCAACCAGCAGGAGGCAAAGAGAGCCGTGATATCCAACCAAACCTTAACTCTTCAGCCCAAAGACACCATTAGATTGTGAGAAATGGTTCACTAAAGTTCATTTACACTACATCTGGAATTTTCACATGCTCAAAAATGTTGGCATCAGCTCCACATTTATGGTCCTCAAAAATCTATTCAAAAGGTGTGTGACCATACCTAGAACTACAGCAGTAAAATAATATTAGAGTATTATTATTTAGCACTGTCGCCTCACAGCAAGAAGGTCCATGGTTTGAGACCCAGCTGGGACAGTAGTGTAGTGTGCGCATGTTCTCCTCGTGTTGGCATGGGTTTCCTCCCGGTGCTCCGGTTTCCCCAAGTCCAAAGATATGTCCTATAGACAAACTAAAAGAACTAAATTGTCCATAGTGTATGTGTGAATGAGTGTGTATGGTTGTTTCCCAGTACTGGATTGCAGCTGCAAGGGCATCTGCTGTGCAAATATATGCTGGATAAGTTGGTGGTTCATTAGCTGTGGCGACCCTTGATGAATAAAGAGACTAAGCCGAAGGAAAATTAATGAATGAATGATATTGGCCATAGTGTCAGTGTGTGTGAATGTGAGAGCGTATGAGTCTTTCCCAGTAGGGGGTTGCAGCTGGAAGGTCATCCGCTGCATTAAACTTATGCTGGAGTAGTTGGTGGTTCATTTAGCTGTGGCGACCCCTGATAAATAATGGACTAAATCTATCTAAATAGATAAATAATGAAAATGAACAACATTATTTATCGACCATTTTCCATTTGTTTGTTTCGTGTATTTATTTATTTATTTATTTTTTGTATTTTGGCTAATTTTGGTTTTGTTTTTCTCTACTCAGTGCACTTGGACAGTATCTCAATCATATCAAATATTTTTTATGCTGCTTTAACTCATTTTAGGATGTCATGTTGGTGCAGTGAGTAGCACAGTCGCCTCACAGCAAGAAGGTCGCCGGTTCGAGCCCCAGCTGGGTCAGTTGACATTCCCGTGTGGAGTTTGTATGTTCTCCCCGTGTTTGCTTGGGTTTCCTCCGGGTGCTCTGGTTTCCCAAAGACATGCGCTATGTTCCACATGTAGTGGAATGGGGTAATGGGGTGTGAATGGGGTAAGCTAAATTGTCTGTACAGTGTATGTGTGTGAATGGGAGTGTATGGGTGTTTCCCAGTGATGGGTTGCGGGTGGAAGGACATCCGCTGCATAAAACATATGCTGGATAAGTTGATGGTTCATTCCGCTGTGGTGACCCCAGAATAATTAATAAAGGCACCAGGCAGAAAAGAAAATGAATGAATGAATATTATTTTAATAAGTTAATCAGCTTTCAACCAATTATTTAAATTATACTTAATATTTCAGTCAGTTTAACTGATATAAGTTGAGATGACTAAACTTTTTAGTTTGATTTAACTAAAAAATGTTCGTTTTTTTAGCAGAATTTTTTTTGTTTTTACAGTGCATGACCCGTGGGAACCCTGGTGAACTGTCCTCTTGTGCATGCCGAAATGTTGTCTGGAAGCTTCAAAGCCACCTGTAGATTTTATTGGGGGTGTTTTCAGGACTCCTGTGGAATTCCAAGCATCTAATCAATTTCTCGTCTGCGTATTTATTTCTAAATTTAGACATCCGATTCATTGTTGTTGAAGTGGACGACCCAGACGAGGCTTCATTTCTGCGAAGGTCGCGACCTAACACTCATTCGGGTTGTCGTTATGCACTTCGCTCTGGCTAATAAACAACCTGTTGCCGTCGAAATATCAACACGGCCCGTTGCCATAAATCAGACGTATTTACAAGGTGCTTTGTACACCTTTGTTTCTGAAGGGCGTTGTTGACGTGTTTCGGGGAGTCAGATAAAGGGTATTTCTCACCAACTCCTTCCTGTTTTTCCGAGCGAGGCCTTTGTTTGGCCGCGGGACTCGAGCTCTTCTGTTCTCAAGGGAATGATGAACCGCTCTGTTCGTGCATGAGTGAAGCACGGAGCAGATCTGGAGCTCTTTAACTCTAGCTCTTGTCGTCTGTCTCTCTGTTAGCACACTTTGTGTGGCCTTGTGGCCGGGTCATGGTCACACATATTAAGAAGAGTACAACGACAAATGATTATTAATAGAGAATGGGAATCAACGTCATGGCGGTTTACATTCCGCTATGTTTTCAGACTCGCTCAGGAGCACATAATGTAAACCAATGCAAATCACCACAAAAAAGCTGACCGTTTTAAAGTTTTACCTTTAGAAATACTTATTAGAAACACTGAGAATGAATTGGAGTAACATGTGGATACCTTTATAAATGCTCTTTGTGTGTCTTTGTGTGTCTTAACACACACGACATGGTAAAAGAAAAAGGTATCTCTTTCATTAATTTTCCTTTGCCTTAAGTCTCTTATTTATCAGGAGTCACCACAGTGGAAAGAATCACCAACTATCCCGGCATATGTTTTACACAGTGGATGTCCTTTCAGCCGCAACCCAGTACTGGAAAACACCCATACACTCTGGCATTCACACACACATTCATACACTACAGCCGAATTTGTTCATCCAATTCAATTATAGCACATGTCTTTGGACAGTAGGGGAAACTGGAGCGCATGGAGGAAACCTCCAACTGGGAGACCATGCAAACTCCACACAGAAATGCGAACTGGCTCAGCCGGGACTTGAACCAGTGGCCTTCTTGCTGTAAAGCGACAGTGCTAACCACCGTGTCGCCTATTAAAGGTATTTTTTTCATGTTAAAATGAGTTTTTTACTTAATGTTTTTGTCTTAATGACAACATTTGTGGAATTTCTGACTTGCCTCACCACATAACTAAGTTAGTAGATCCTAATGTTTTTGTACTACAACAGCATATTTGGATCAGTGTGTTTACCCAGTTTGTTGCCGTTTGTTGGAGTTTGTTTTCACCTGACATGTTCAATCTCCAATTTGTATGATTGTGGAACATCTCAGCAGTGTGAAACGATTTCGACAATAAACTTGGACTTGATCTGACCAGGGACCAAATAGGCTTCTGTAAATATCTTGTTTTTTTTAAACTCAGCTAGGCTTAAGTTTGTAACATATTACTTTTAAAATGAACTTTCTATCACTTAATTGAACTATAAAAGAGACTGTTTTTATACAGTTACATGATATCATGTTTCTATACTGTTTTTTTTTTTCAGGTTTTCCTCAACCAAATCAAAATGTAAAAAACAAGAAGGTTGCCTCAAAGCATAACTAAGTTAGTAGATCTGAATGTTTTTATACTACAACAGCATATTTTATGAGTGTGTTAACCCAGTCTGTTGCCGTTTGTTGCAGTTTGTTTTCACCCGACATGTTCAATCTCCAATTTGTCTGATTGTGGAACGTCTCAGCAGTGTGAAAAGATTTCCTCCGAACGGCAATAAACTTGGACTTAATCTGACCAGGGATCAGATAGGCTTCTGTAAATATCTTGGTTTTTTTTTTTAATCTCAGCTAGGCTTAAGATTGTACCATATTACTTTTAAAAGTAACTTTCCATCACTTAATTGAACTATAAAAGAGCCTATTTTTATACAGTTGCATGATATCATGCTGTTTATACTGGGTTTTTTTTTTCAGCTTTTCCTCAACCAAATCACACTTTAAAAAACAAGAAAGAAAAACATGCAGAGTAAACAGAGTAAACACTGAACTAATGACTCCTTCAGACATTAAGTGATTTTCTTTTTAAATGAAAGCTGAAAGGAAATATTTGTTATTTTGATGAAAACATTATTAGAGATAAGACTTGTAACCTATAAGCTACAGGTTTTAGTCTCTGTACTGGGAGGGATTATAGCTGGGGAGAGAATATTCTCTGGTGAGACCCTTGAGAAAGGCAGTCATTTTTGTTACTGTTACTTTTTGATAATTTTTTTTAATTAAATTAAATATTCCAAAACTTATATAAATCGCTTATTTAGCTTGATATGTTGAATATTTTAACTAATATATATTTAAATACACACTACCGGTCAAAAGTTTGGGGTCAGTAAAATAAGCTTCTCCTGGTCCTTCTCCTGGATTATTATTAATGGTATTACTAATAAAAGCAATAATGACTGGATTGATAATTTAATTTGAAACTACATACAATAAAAAAGCAGTTATTCAAAATTTTACATATTTATTATGTTTATTAACATATTTTTGTACATTTAATAAATGCCACCTTGATGAACAGAATCATTTTCTTAAATTTTTTTTAAAAAAAACATTTGACCGGTAGTGTACTGTATATACTTAAATATATGTTTGGTCTGAATTTGAAAATGTAACAGCAAAGATAGAATGTAGCACTGAGGTACATATAAGAAATCTTATATTATTATTATTATTATGGGACCTTAATCTTTCCTCCAACAACTTTAAAAAGTTAATCTTATTGATATTTACAATCATTTAAAGTGATATATTGTCTGGAATGTTGTTGTAAATGACAATATAAAAACCTGCTAATAAACGTCCTAATACCTTTTCTGTTATACGGAATATTTTACTTAATTCTCTGTTTATTTTTTTATTATAGCCTACAACATATGGTTTTAAACTATTAAAATGTCAGTAAAGTCACCCTGTTAAACTGCAGATTTTAATTTTCAACATCAAAGTTCAACAGCAAAGACCAAAGTCTCAAAATGCAATTAATAGCCATGAATAAACTGTAAAACATGAATCCCAAACTACGGAACCCGTTAATTAACAGATTTTTTAACAGGGTATACTGGTTTCTTTGTATTTGTTTGTAAATATAACATAAGAATATATATATGACATTCAGAACCTGTCATTGATGACATTCTCTAACCTCCTTTCCAGAGGTTTCTTTACAAAAACACTCAAAGTCAGCTCTGAAAATACCCACCACATACTATTAATAACCGTCAGATCCCTCACCTCTCCGAGTTCTCAGCTGAGGCTGTTTCCCAGCATCCCGCTTGTTTATTTCCTGTGTTTCCTGACACCTGTGAAAATGGCCTTTCTTCCTGTTGTTGTTGTGTCTGCCTCTGGGACAGGATTCAAAAACGGCTGGAATTTGTCATCTGACACACGTCACTGCAGGACGGGACAGGGAAAGAGGAATGTCACGCTTCCGTCAGCGCAGCAGGTTAACACAATATCATCTGTGCGGTAAACTTCACGTCACTGGAAGATAAACAAGCTTCTGGATGAACTAAACTGTAGTGGTGTTCGTAAACACTCATTGTTGCAAGTGTTTTCAACATTGATAATAATTATGAATGTTTCCTGAAAATCAGATTAATACTATAAATAGGCCACCAATTAATATAACTGCAGGTTAACTACACTGTAAAAAAACATCTGTTAATTAACCTGTTACCCAGCACTCACTTTTGGGGATTTACACCTACCTAACGTTAAATGGTAACAGTTCCTGACACCAGTAAGCTATAAACACAAACTAGGTATCATTGGAAAGACGACACTTTGGGCTTTACTATGGTAAAATGGAAAGTTACATGCTAATTATGCATTAATGCATAAACATGCATTAAATATAAAAAGTTATACATTATGAAGTCATGAGAAAAATAATTGTATTGTGTTCAATATTTGTTTTTCCATATACAAACACAGAAAAACATTAATGTAAAGTCCTAGACCAGTGGTTCTAAACTGGTTTGGCCATGGGACCCACATTTTTACATGGTCAACAAGCCGCGACCCAAATTTTTAGGAACTATATTATAATTTAAGGAATTATTATTAATTAATTTGTATTTATTTGTTAACATACACAAGTAGTGACAGATAAATCATAAGAAAATCACCAAGACTTACAAATAAACAATTTTTTATTGCTGTCATTTGACAAAATGTATCAAATCATAGAAATATTACAAAGTAAAAACGTGAATTTCAAAATAAAAGTCCGGTATAAGCAAAATAAGTTAAAAATTAATGCTTTACACACACTCCGCGACCCACTAAAAATGTTCCCGCGACCCACCAGTTGAGAAGCACTGTCCTAGACAAAAAATATGACTCGAAAGCAAAGTGTTTCATGAGTTTATATTTCAAATTTGATAAAGATAGCACGCAAAATGAGATTTCTGTGAAAAGTTTTCTGAAGCTATATCGGTTTCTTTTCCCAAAACTGACCTTCCCAAACTAAAATATTAACAGTTGCTGAATAATTTGGCCTACATTCACAGTTCATGTATCTTTAGAAAGAGGACACCCTGGGCTTCATTATCCACCATCTAGAGTTTACAATGCTCAAAATGAAAAGAAGAAAAGAAAAGCAATAGGTCAAAAGCTACACATCGTCTGAGTATATGTTTTAAATTTGATGCCAATATCATGCAAATATCCCATTGAAAAACAACCAGCTGCAATGGGTGCTTGAGGGTTGTAGCTTTAGTCTGATGTATAGTTTGACAAGATTACTTGTGTTCTTTTTGGCGTAATCTATTCATAAACACTGACATGTGCAAAAACAGCACCCCATCGCATCCACGTCAGGGTGCTCGCTAAAGGGTTAAGTTTCCATATTTTGTGTTTTCCATTTATTTATGGTTGTGAATTGCATTATGGGATGTTAATCTCTGCTCTATCGACTCTTGATTTTGAAAAATCAACTCTACAGTGTACCAAATTGACATTTTATTCATTCATTCGTTCATTTTCTTGTCAGCTTAGTCCCTTTAATAATCCAGGGTCTCCACAGCGGAATGAACCGCCAACTTATCCAGCACATGTTTTACGCAGCGGATGCCCTTCCAGCTGCAACCCATCTCTGGGAAACATCCATGCACACTCATTCACGCACACACACTACGGACAATTTAGCTGACCCAATTCACCTATACCACATGTCTTTGGACTGTGGGGGAAACCGGAGCACCTGGAGGAAACCCACGTGAACACGGGGAAAACATGCATACTCCACACAGAAACGCCAACTGACCCAGCCGAGGCTCGAACCAGCGACCTTCTTGCTGTGGTTAATAGTTTGCAATTAAATTAAATCGTAAGCTAAATTGTCAGTAGTGTATGTGTGTGAATAAGAATTTGTGGGTGTTTCCCAGTTATGGGTTACAGCTGGAAGGGCATCTGCTGTGTAAAACATATGCTGGATAAGTTGGCGGTTCAATCAAATGCATGTAACAATCAAATATTAAATATCATGGTCATCATTGTGTAAAAAAATGTAATATCTTCATCTTTTAATCTTTAATTAATAATCTAATCCTGCAGGTGACTATTGCAGATACACACAATGTGACATCGATGCACAAACAATATATTGTTTAGCCCTAAAACATACTTAAAAGGCTAATAATAAATCAAATAGTCATTCAGGTCATGCAAAAAGGAATTAACACAGCATGTATGCTCAAGTCATTTCCATCTAGGGTTTTTTTTACGATTAAAAAAGTTGGTCCACCTTCCTGTCAAAGCTTATTTTTAGAGAGCGTAGCTTTTCTAGAGGATTTTCCTTCTTTTCATGCATTGTTTCCTCAACAGACACAGTGATTCTTTCCTCTATAAGCTAGAATGAGCTTCAGTATGAGGCACCTTTGACTTTGGCCTTCAATAAAAAAACATAAGACATGCACTATTTATTGACTACTTGCTCTTAACTATCACTGTCAGGGTATTTACACTAAATGTGTCAGCAGGTTAACATCTTCACTTTTAAAATTATATATAGAGAGGTGAAATAATGTTTAAGTCTAATAGGTTTCATATCATCTTGAAGGACTTTATTAGTTTGACCAGTAGCGTTTAACTAATGTTGGAGCTAAATTGTAAAAGAAAGAAGCTTATAATAATTTTAAACCATTCATTCATTCATTCATTTTCTTTTCGGCTTAGTCCCTTTATTAATCCGGGGTCGCCACAGCGGAATGATCCGCCAACTTATCCAGCATATTTTTTACGCAGCGAATGCCCTTCCAGCCACAACCCATCTCTGGGAAACATCCACACACACTCATTCACACTCATACACTACGGACAATTTAGCCTACCCAATTCACCTGTACCGCATGTCTTTGGACTTGTGGGGGAAACCGGAGCACCCGGAGGAAACCCACGCAACCACGGGGAGAACATGCAAACTCCACACAGAAATGCCAACTGACCCAGCCGAGGCTCAAACCAGCGACCTTCTTTCTGTGAGGCGAACGTGCTACCCACTAGGCCACCGTGGTGCCATAATTTTAAACCATATGCAGATATTATAGAATACATACTATAATTTGTACAGAAATAAAGATGTTTTGTACTGGTGTTAAAGGGCACATCAGCACCAAAATGATCCATGTTGGAACCTTAAAGTAAGGGTTACCACAGATCATGGAATAACTGGAATATTATGACATTTTAAAAGGCCTCCTCCAGCAATCGGAAGTCAGGAAATTTGTATATGTGATGGAATTTTAGGGATTTTTGTTTGCCACTTTACTTTTTATCAAAATGTAATTTGTCTATAGCCTACTGTATTTTCTTTATCTCGTTGATTTGCTTTTTTTTCAGCTCAATTTTATTCCTTTCATGCTCATCATCTTGTAGATACTCAAATTAATTAAATGTTGCTTTGCGTAGATTATCTTTGAATGTATTGTACTTAATACAAGCATTAATAACTTTAAAAGGGTGCATGTTTTGGAAAAACAGTTTAGCTTTTTAACAATTGCATGTACTATTATGTCATTCAAAACACTAACGTGTGGTCAGAAACATAGTTTAAATTATACAGTTTTTTCTCTCTCTAAAATGAATTAAAAGAAGAAAGCTCATCCACTGTAGACACTCATGTCAAATGCAGTCACCAGACTGTAGGCTACCTGTTAAATACAGCTAACGTGTCAGGATAATACACATTATTAGGGGTTTTGGTTTTAAAATGATCACTTAATTTTGTTTTTCAGAATATGAGGTAAATTATTCATTGTTGTTCTCGCAGGCATATTGGCTATTAAGTATTATGCCAATTTTAATATTATGCAAAGCAAAACAGTGCCTTGGTTTTATGTTCATTTTAGGTCATATTCATATTTTTAGACTCTGGAAAAGTCTGAGAATTTCATATTTGGCTTCAGGATCCCTGAACTGAAGGGTCTGTTGTTTATCCTAAAGGTATGTTAGAGCGGGGGCATCACGGTGGCACAGTGAGTAGCACAATTGGCAAACCCACAATTTTGTCATGTTCTCCCCGTGTTCGTGTGGTTTTCCTTCCTGGTTTTTGCTCCGGTTTATTTTATGTTTCTTTACAGCTAAATTGTCCATGGTGTATGTGTGTGAATGAGTATGTATGGATAATTCCCAGTGTTGGGTTGCAGCTGGAAGGGCATCCGCTGCATAAAACATATGCTGGATAAATTGGCTGTTTATTCCACTCTGGCGACCACAGATTAATAAAGAGACTAAGCTGAAAAGTTTCCAGGCTGGTCTCCAGCCATTTCCAGCCTGGTTTAAGCTGGACATAGCTGGTTTTGGCTTCAGCTTAGTCTCTGGGAAACATCCATACAGCCTAGGCTGGTTTAAGATGGTTTTTCCAGCAGGAAAAAGACATACAAAAATGTATTTTTTTGAAAGGTGCCACCACCACAGTCCTGAAGTGTTTCTTGTCTCGTCACATTAATTAAGGAAATAAAACGGTAGGCCTATACTTGAATCACGTAAATGACAGATTTATCAATATTTGGCAATATTAATATTTGTCAATATTTGTCGAGTCGATAAATATTTAACAATATTTATCATTCAAAATGATAATTTTGAGGGGGGAAATGCATGAAGTTTGCATGACTGAATATTACTGTCTGTCGTTTACCAGTTCTAACGTTTCTCTAAAACAGTAGTATTAAATCAAATGTGAAATCAGACTTACCGATGTTTTTTTTTTTTTCAAACTGGAACCGAAGGCTCAGCCAGCATATAGGATGAACTGGAATTTTCAAACCCCACCTACTTTATCTTGATTGGCCATCTAAATCATTTTGACACTAAGAAGTGAGAAGTTTACGGCTCTGCACCTCTTTGTTCTTTTTTCTTTTAATTATGTATTTAATTTTTTAATTGTATTTTTATGTTTTTGTTGTTAATGTTTTTGGTTTTTTGACATTTGTATTAGATAATTTTAATTTAGTCCAAAACAACAATCTAAACTAAATGGGGAACAGTGTGATGACTTGGCCCAGTGTTTCTCCAGATCAAACAGTTCTGATTCTTCAACGATTCACTACCTCACGACCTTTTCTTCAATAAATAAAGAAGCATTACTACATTATATAT
>CAIGQQ010020326.1:0-12550 GCA_903798035.1 Danio albolineatus
AAAGAAGAAAAAAAAGAAAAAATAAAAAAATAATATTTAAAAAAAAAAATATAAATAAATAAATATAAATATATATATAAATAAATAAATAAATAAATAAATAAATTAAAAAAAAAATATATATATATATATATATACAACAAAAAGACACAAAGTGTGCATTATATTTGAAATATTATAAAGGCATTCAACTTTTTTTTTATTTATCTGGATCATACATAAATTTAACATTGGCTTCTTCTGTTATGCCAACATTTCATTAGAATGAGCATTTTTACTTTTGGTTTCCCTAGATCAGGGGTTTCCAAACTCTGTCCTGGAGGGCAGGTGTCCTTGAGAGTTTAGCTCCAACTTGTTTCAACACACCTGCCAGGAAGTTTTTAGTGTATCTAGTAAGAGCTTGATTAGCTGGTTCAGGTGTGTTTGATTAGGGCTGGAGCTAAACTCTCCAGGACACCGGCCCTCCAGGACCAATTTTGGACACCCCTGGCCTAGAAATTCTGCATAAAATTTGATATCAGTGATGAACGCCATCAATGTTATTGTGATGCATTTATGGTGGATTAAGATGGGCACAAAGTAACCAAAAGGGGAATAAAAACATCAAAAACACCTTCTGTTTTAATGGAGTGAGTTATATGGGCGTAGCATATGATGATGAATAGAATGCTTTTTTATTAAGGGTTGTTAATGGAAGATTAATCTCTAAAGAAGGCTCTGTTTCTTTTTGTCATTGTCTGAGCGATGTCAGTGTTGTCTGTTTCTTGTTTCTCTGATATTGTTGACTGTTATTGCATGTCATAAAAGAGTAACCCTGTGCTTGATGGACACGCTGACCAATGTACTCACAAAATGTTCTCCATTTGTGCATTATGACCGTGCTTCTGTTTTGGACTTGACAATGGTGATGACGCTGGTGGCAGCAACTTTGCCTGGTATGAGGGGCCCTATGACTGATGTGATGGGGCCCCTG
Organism: Danio albolineatus; assembly: GCA_903798035.1. Classification (NCBI taxonomy): domain Eukaryota; kingdom Metazoa; phylum Chordata; class Actinopteri; order Cypriniformes; family Danionidae; genus Danio; species Danio albolineatus. The sequence goes on from CAIGQQ010020326.1 coordinate 974, forward strand.
GCAGCAGCCACTGGACTGCGGGCCACAGTTCTGGCAAAACTCTGAAGAGCCTCATATTTGGAGCGCAGAACATCAAGCTCCACTTTCATGCTGGCATTCTCAGAGGCGAGCTTCTCCACCTCGTGCTGAAGCTCCGCCTTCTGTTTCTCCAGCTCCTCCTTCTGAGTGACACGTTTGACGCGGCAGCTGGCAGCATAGCCACGGTTTTTAAGGGTGCGCCTCCTCTGTTTCAACTGCAGGATTTCATCTTTGGTCAGACCGCGCAAGTGCTGATTCAGCTCTCGCACAGACATGGACACCAGCTCATCATCCGTAAGACTTGTGCCATTCTCACCTGGCTCTCGCTTCACCTGCAGAGAACCATAAGCAATGAGATCAATACAGAAGAAAGAGGGAAATCGTGCACAACTGCAATGGCACTAAAAAAGCTGCACGAATGAGCCTTGTTCCACACATACACAGTAAATGTTTCTGAATGAGAACAATATTTTAGGATTAAAGAAGTAATTAATCTTAATCCTAGCTTCAAAAACTAAACTTCAGTCTTCTAGTCTTCACTTGTTTATTCCGGGTGCTCAGGTTTCCCCCACAAGTCCAAAGACATGCGCTATAGGTGAATTTGGTAAGCTAAATTGGCCCTAGTGTACAGTATGTGTGTGAATGAGTGTGTGTGGATGTTCCCCAGTGATGGGTTGCAGTTGGAAGGGCATCCGCTGCGTAAAACACATGCTGGATAAGTTCCGCACTTCATTCCGCAGTGGCGACCCCAGCAGTAGTGTAGACTGAGACAGTTCTGGAAGTTTATGAAAAAGCAATGAATAACGATGTACAGATCGATACTGAAATATCGATACTACCAATAGCAGATCTTCATGCTCTAAGATCGATTCTCAAATCAAAACATCGATACTTAATAATCATTTGAGTAATTTGAGGTAATTCATATTAATATTACAATATTCTTCATAAAGGCAACACGGTGGCGCAGTAGGTAGTGCTGTCGACTCAAAGCTAAAAGATCGCTGGTTCGAGCCTCGGTTGGGTCAGTTGGCATTTCTGTGTGGCGTTTGCATGTTCTCCCCAAGGTTGCGTGGGTTTCCTCCGGGTGCTCCAGTTTTCCCCACAGTCCAAAGACGTGGTACAGGTGAATTGGGTTGGCTAAATTGTCCGTAGTGTATGAGTGTGAATGAGAGTGTATGGATGTTTCCCAGAGATGGGTTGCGGCTGGAAGGGCATCCGCTGCATAAAACAAATGCTAGATAAGTTGGCGGTTCATTGCGCTGTGGCGACCCCGGATTAATGAAGGGACTAAGCCAACGCAGTGGCACACATACAGACACAGTCAGTCTTTACATCAATGCCAGAGCAAGAGCATAACAAAGTCACGTGTCGAGCTATTTCAGCTCCACAAGAGAGGATCACGTGCTTATGATTGACCACAGCCGGTCCTGCATTATTCAATTTATGATTCACCAATCAGTCGATTCCTAAGCCACTATAAATACCCTAAGTTCCATATCACAGCCATCTTCATTTTGAAGAATCCCCCCTTTCACCTCTTCTCCTCCTCTTTTCCTAGATGGGTGGCAACGGTGGCCCAGTGGATAGCACTGTTGCCATACAGCAAGAACATCACTGGTTCTAGTCCTTACCAAGCCAGCCAACATTTCTGTGCGAAGTTTACACATTGTCCTCTTGGTCACATGGGTTTCCCCTGTGTTCCCCGGTTTCCTCCCACCGTCCAAAAATATGCAACTTAAGTTAATTGACTAATCCAAATATGCTCCTAGTAAGTAGTTATCTCTTAAGAGCACTTACTAACTGTTTATTACCTTCTACAGCAGAGGAGTTCTCCAGATCTACCTGAGCTCAAACTCCCCTCTCGCCTTCCAAATGGGAGGGAGCCCCAGGCTCGAGGATCTTATGAGCTCAGAGCTCAGAGCATGCCAAACAAGCTTTATAATCAGTCATCAGCTAAGTGTGAACTCTTGAAACAGCCAAGGCAAACTTTTAAATGTTTTGCCATTTCAATATTTGTTTACTGTTCTTACAAGAATATCTGCTTTTTGTTTGAAACAGTTTTTAATGTGATTGCATCCTCTTTTCATTTTTTTAATTATTATTTTTTTATTTCTGTTGTTTTCTTAGCTCTGCTATAACTTAAATGAGGTCACACAACCTCAAAATACTTCCTAGTTTAAAATATATAAGATTAAAAAAAATACACTATTTATTTGACACATGAGGTGTATTTGCACAAAGTATTGGTATCGGATCGGTATCACCGATAGCAGCCTGAATTTTACTCGGTATCGGATTGAAAAGGAAATATGTGGTATCGAACATCACTAACAAATAATTATATTTTTACCCAACATTAACAAACACAAATAAATATGTTAAAAATAATATTGACAATTAATGCTACTAAAGCATTTGCTATGTGAATAAACTGTTTATTTATTGAGTGAATTAATACTTTTTTTGGTGTATAAAAGGATTCGTTCACTTGCAGAATATCCTCCATTGATCCAAACTTCTATGAGTTTCTTTCTTCTTTTGTACACAAATGAAGATATTTTTAAATATCTAAAAGATATAGGTTTCCCCGAGATGGGTTACAGCTGGAAGGGCATCCGCTGTGTAAAACAAATGCTGGATAAGTTGGTGGTTCATTCCGCTGTGGCGACCCCAGATTAATAAAGGGACTAAGCTGACAAGAAAATGAATGAATGAATGAAGATATAGGAAAATACTATGGAAGTCTGTGGTGACCTTCAGCTGGAGGTGGAAATAAAAGCAGTGATTCAGAGACACTTTATCTGACATGTCCTATGGAACATACCTTCAGTGCTTTGTTTGCCTTGTTTGTAGTAGTCATACCACGAGAGCCGCTCTCCACTGCCCTGCTCAACAGGTCTGGGAATTCAAAAGAGAGTTCACAACATGACAGTCTGGATCAGATGTTATTCAGGCTGACACACATGATTTGATTTTCAAAGTCACATATGTACAAGGTTCATTTAAATGCATGCAATTAGTTGCTCTGTTACTCTACAATACTTAAATCTAAACCTAAAGTGGCACACATCTGTAAGTGTAAATGTGGCCCAGTTATCTTAAGACATATGTTTGCCAAGCTCTGGCTATGGCGGCTGTGAGCCTAATGTGGCCCAGAGAAAATATGGCAAATGTGGCCCAGTTATCTTAAAACATATGTGGGCCACTTTTGGCGAATATTTGGCACAGTAAACTCTGGCTAAAGCAGCCGTTAGCCTATAGTAGCCCAGAGAAGATATGGCAAATGTGGCCCAGTTATCTTAAAACATATGTAGGCCACTTTTGGTCAATATTCGGCACAGGAAGCTATGGCTAATGTGGATTTGAGCCTAAAGGGGCCCAGAGAAGATATGGCAAATGTGGCCCAGTTATCTTAAAACAAATGTGGGCCACTTTTGGTGAATATTCGCCACAGGAAGCTTTGGCTAATGTGGATTTGAGCCTAAAGTGACCCAGAGAAGATATGACAAATGTGGCCCAGTGATCCTAAAACAAATGTGGGCCACTTTTGGCAAATATTTGGCACAGTAAGCTCTAGCTAATGTGGCTGTGAGCCTAAAGCGGCCCAGAGAAGATATAGCAAATTTAGCCCAGTTCTCTTAAAACATATGTGGACCACATAGACTAAAGTCACCATCATGGAGAAAAGTGTTTGATTTAGTTGGGCTCATAGCCCTGAACCTCTTAATATACATTTCATTTGGGCTGCTGTAACTTTTAAGAACTTTGCTTGATAAATTTATTCATTACAGCAAACAAGACAAGTAAAAAAAATAAATAAATAAATTTAAGTGAGGCACAACCTGTGATGAAATAATATAATTCACTGATGTTAACCAATGTTTAATCCGTTATTGGAAGTAACGTAATAACATGCTTGCACATGCCACATTATGAAGGGTTTATAAGCCAAAATAAAAATTTATGGTTCAACTTCTGCTTACAGAGACATAAATAATCAGATGAACCTCAACAACGGTCACAATTAACAAAACGAACAAAACTCAAACATCACAAAAAGGATACAAAAAGTTACAAAATCAACAACGTCAACATAAACAGCAGAATCAACAGCAAATAATGAAAACTGTAGCATCAATAAGCTATATAATGTATTCATACTGCAATGCATGCTGGGATTTTTGTACTTTGCCACACCCAGCAAGTGTAAGGTGTGGCCCAGAAAAGGGTCAGTTCTGGTTCATTTGGTTGAATTCTGGCTTATATGCGGTATTGCTTTGGCTTATTTGAGGCCCAGATCTGGCAAACAGGAGCGGACCACCCTAGAGCCATCATTCTATTTAGTATGTGCTTCAGATGTAAGTGTCTGGCGTGGGCCGGATCTGGGCCAGAATAAAAGCAAACTGTGGCCCAGAAAAGGATTGGTTCTGGTTCATTTGGTTGTATTCTGGCTGATATGCGGTATTGCTTGGCTTATTTGTGGCCTAGATCTGGCAAACAGGAGCGGACCACCCTAGAGCCATCATTCTATTCAGCATGTGCTCCAGATGTAAGTGTCTGGTGTGGGCCTAATCTGAGCCAGAATAAAAGCAAACTGTGGCCCAGAATAGGGTCAGTTTTGGTTCATTTGGTTGAATTCTGTCTGCTATGTGATATTGCTTTGGCTTATTTGTGGCCCAGATCAGACAAACAGGAGCAGACCGCCTTACAGCCATCATTCTATTCGTTATGTGGTCCAGATGTAAGTGTCTGGTGTGGGCCGGTTCTGGGCCAGAATAAAAGCAAACTGTGGCCCAGAAAAGGGTCAGTTCTGGTTCATTTGGTTGAATTCTGGCTGATATGCAGTATTGCATTGGCTTATTTGTGGCCCAGATCTGACAAACAGGAGCGGACTGCCCTAGAGCCATCATTCTATTCAGTATGTGCTCCAGATGTAAGTGTCTAGTGTGGGCCAGATCTGGGCCAGATTAAAAGCAAACTGTGGCCCAAAAACAGGTCAGTTCTGGTTCATTTGGTTGAATTCTGGCTGATATGCAGTATTGCTTTGGCTTATTTGTGGCCCAGATCTGACAAACAGGAGCGGACCGCCCTAGAGCCCTCATTCCATTCAGTATGTGCTCCAGATGTAAGTGTCTGGTGTGGGCCGGATCTGGGCCAGAATAAAAGCAAACTGTGGCCAAGAATAGGGTCAGTTCTGGTTCATTTGGTTGAATTCTGGATGATACGTGATATTGCTTTGGCTTATTTGTGGCCCAGATCAGACAAACAGGAGCAGACTGCCTTGCAGCCATCATTCCATTCAGTATGTGGTCCAGATGTAAGTGTCTGTTGTGGGCCGGTTCTGGGCCAGAATAAAAGCAAACTGTGGCCCAAAAACGGGTCAGTTCTGGTTCATTTGGTTGAATTCTGGCTGATATGCAGTATTGCTTTGGCTTATTTGTGGCCTAGATCTGACAAACAGGAGCGGACCGCCCTAGAGCTATCATTCCATTCAGTATGTGCTCCAGATGTAAGTTTCTTGTGTGGGCCTGATCTGGGCCAGAATAAAAGCAAACGGTGGCCCAGAATAGGCTCAGTTCTGGTTCATTTGGTTGAATTCTGGCTGATATGTGATATTGCTATGACTTAATTGTGGCCCAGATCTAACAAACAGGAGCGGACCGCCCTAGAGCCATCATTCCATTCAGTATGTGCTCCAGATGTAAGTGTCTGGTGTAGGCCGGATCTGGGCTAGAATAAAAGCAAACTGTGGCCCAGAATAGGGTCAGTTCTGGTTCATTTGGTTGAATTCTGGCTGATATGTGATATTGCAATGGCTTAATTGTGGCCCAGATCTGGCAAACAGGAGCAAACCTGACTATTTGACTATCCAGAGCTGATCATCTTTAAAGACCCACAAGACAACAGAAAATGCTGAGCAAGGTCTATAACAAGAGAGTAAGTAAAGAAAAAACAGACAGAGAGGGAGAAATCAAGAGCAAATAATTGGAGGAAACAGCCTTGTGAAAAATGTAACCTCAGCACATTTGGGCCAGCTTGCAAAATGAAGGGTATAAACCCCTGATCTCAGCAAGGACCCAACCAAGGCAACAATTAGAACATTTTGGTGCTTAACTGAAACAACCAGAGTGATCTCTTCTAACCTTCAAACATGTAAGCGTTCATAAATTTGGAGGGTGATTAGGATGTGCAAGGTCTAGCAACAGTACATAAATTATACTATGCATGCAATGCTGAGCCAGTGCTGTGGCCTTGCATCTGTGTGATGTGTCAATGACTGCCTTCCTTTACCGAGACCTTAGGGGCTAGTTCAAAGATGGATGCCATTGGAGCTGATTGCTACTGCACAATGTGGCCAACCAAAAAAAGTATATTCCTATAACAGAACTTTCAGGAATGCGTTCAGTAAACATTCTGTGGTCAGTTGACCGCCATTCTGTTTTCCTACGAAATCTTCCTGATTTGTGTCTCTCGTTTAACTCCTGAATTAGTCCATGTGCAAAAATAAGGGTTGGCCTATGAAACTGATTTGAAATGTTTGTAAATGAAATTTGTAAATAGCTATTGTCTAAATGGTTGGGGTTCCCTTAACTTAAGTTATACATTGATCAAATGGTTACGTGTACTTTAGAATGATATGATATATTGAATAATAAGGATATATTGAATAATATGATATAATATTTATATATTTTTAAATTATTATATGTATATATCTTTATTTATTAATCTATTTTTACTACTACTATTTACTGTGATTTTTTTACTACACATGTATGCTCTTTTATTTTTATGTAAACTTTATAAATGCTTTGGCAATACATTTGTAACATTTGTCATGCCAATAAAGCAATTATTCATTCATTCATTTTCTTGTCGGCTTAGTCCCTTTATTAATCCGGGGTCGCCACAGCGGAATATACCGCCAACTTATCCAGCATTTGTTTTTACGCAGCGGATGCCCTTCCAGCCACAACCCATCTCTGGGAAACACATCCATACATTCTCATTCACACACATACACTACGGACAATTTAGCTTACCCAATTCACCTGTACCGCATGTCTTTGGACTGTGGGGGAAACCGGAGCACCCGGAGGAAACCCACGCAACCACAGGGAGAACATGCAAACTCCACACAGAAATGCCAACTGGCCCAGCCGGGGATCGAACCAGCGACCTTCTTGCTGAGCCTAAAGCAATTATTGAATTTAATTTAATTTAATTGACAGAGAGAGAGAAAAGAGTTCTAGAATAGAATAAAATATTTATATAATAATACAATAATTATAGAATAATAGAATTGAATAATTATAGAATATTATAAAATAGAAGTTTAAGTAATAAAAGTACAAATAAATGTCACAGGGTGGTGTCAGTGTTCTGTGTGTGTCATGTGATTTTCCCCGTGTTGTTGCGTTCCATGTGCTTATGTTCTGTCATGTCAATCCTTTGTTCAGTTTTCCCGCCTGTTGTTAGTGTTCACCAGTTTCACGTGTGTCACCCCTGTTTGTAATTTGTGTAATTATGTTCAGTGTAGTTATGTTCAGTGTATTTAATCCCTGTGTTTAGTTCCTTCCTTGTCCGATGTTAAACGTCAATCTTGTCTTCACCCCAAGATTCCTGTGTGTCGATGGTCCTGTGTTTCCAGTGAGTGTTACATAAATAAATACATGGTTTGATAATTCCTGCAATCCTATGCCTTCGTGTGAGAGCAGTCTTGACAGGTGGTCCTTTACAAGGGGTATTTTTATTAATATGAAATGTTTTAGATACAAATGCATACAATTTTAAGGTACCGACCCAGCTTAAGTACAATTTCTGTATGATAATAGACTTGGCCAATATTTCTTTTATCTCTCTTTTTTTATATATTTTTTTTATAATAATAATAATAATAATTAATGACAGTAATACACACATTTGACAGCTAATATGCTGGTGATTTGATGTTTCCCAAAAACTTTGACAAAATCAGGTTAAACAGCCAGTTATGCCTTGCGCCACATGATTAAGAAACTTGAACAGGCATATTTTAAAGAAAATCTACTCTAAAAGTAGTTACTATGTAACAGTTTACTGCTAATTTTATTTAATTTAGCTCACAGGAATAACTAAACATAAATGAAATGATGACATTAGATCACACTTTATTTTGATGGTCCATTTGTTGAATTTAAGTTACATTGCAACTAATTCTAGGTTGGGGTTAGGGTTAGTGTAAGTTGACATGTACTTGGAAAGCTTCTTATAATCAGTTAAATTGCTGTTAAATGTCAGTACCAACAGATATTAAGTTGACAGTCTACTAATACTCAAACGGACCATCGAAGTAACGTGTTACCTGACATTATGCTGCTGTGCCGTCAGCCAATCATTGCTTTGCAGATCATGATTTTATGGATCAATACATCTGCCCTTCACAGCACATGCAGCGATCTCAGATCAGTTTATCCAGACATTTATTCTGATTCGTGAAGTTGTTTAAAGAACCAAATTAGCCAGAGATCAGTTATCAAGATTAAAACTTCCAGGATCAGCTTACACTTAATAAAGGTATGCGAGCTGTCACTGTGGTCGTACCTTTTCAAAAGGTACATATTTGTACCTAAAGGGTCCATATTAATACCTGAAGGGTACATATTAGTACCTAAAAAGTACAAAGGTGTTCCTCCTAATTTTAAGTAATATATACTTTTGAGGTACCAATATGGACTGTTTAAGTGCACATGTGCACCTTTTGAAAAGGTACCACCCCAGTGACAGTTTGCGTACCTTTTACTTCTGAGAGTGTAGTTGGCCTGAGGTACAATATCTTTCCAATATCTTTGCCACTGTTCTACACTTTTCTCTTGTCTGCCTGAATAGTTGTAATGGTTTAAAATTTAAAGTAATATGACTCTATTTTCTTCATCTATGTTAAGCTGCTGCTTTGTCTTCTACATTGCAAAAGCACTATACAAATAAAGATGAATACATTTATAATCTGCATATTAAATATAATTTAGCATCAAAAAACATTTTGATAGTTGAGTTTTAATATGGAAATTATTCATTATCAGTTTGCCTTTCCAGAAATATTTATTTTCACAGATATTGTAATGCAGAAGTTGTTCAACACGTTTGTACCTTTTATTTGAGAACAATTATGTACCTTCATTTCAGTTGTACCATAGTGGTACAGAACAGTATCATAAGAGGTCTTTTCTGTGGCATATAAGGTACAATTTTTACAAAGGTACAAAACTGTTCCTCAATAAACATTATTTGTACCACCGTGTACCTTTTTTTCTGAGAGACAAAAAGAGGAAGGAAGGTAACAACACTACGGACAATTTAGCTTACCCAATTCACCTATACCACACGTCTTTGGACTTGTGTGGGAAACCCACGCCAACACAGGGAGAACATGCAAACTCCACACAGAAATGCCAACTGACCCAGACGAGGCTCGAACCAGTGACCTCCTTGCTGTGACACCGCTACCCATTGCACCACCGCATTGCCCACACACATACACTATGGACAATTTAGCTCACCCAATTCATCCACCGCATTGCTGCACAGGTAAAATCTAAATCTAAAAACATGCGTATGTTACATTTACATTATGTAGATTAACAAGTAAACTATTTTGAATGACCAACTAACAGTCATCTATAAATAAAATATATAAAAGATCAAGACAAGTAAAATAAGAATCATTATGTAGTTTGTTTACTAAATTTAAGCACACTGATGGTCTACTTAATTTTATCGTAGTTGAATAATACAATGTTACATCTCAAAGAAAGAAAGTGAAAAAGCATAGCAACAGCGAGCAAAAGACAACTTGAATATAAAAAAAAGCTGCCCTCACTTACACAGAGTTTCATCATCGACACCCCTCCCAACATCCCTCCAAAAAAAAAAAAAAACCTATTGATCTTTTCTGGAGTCCTGTGCTGTCAGAGCTCTGCATCCAGATAACGCTGCACCTCAGGACTCTTTCAGGGATTGTAATTTCTGCAGAGATGGCATTAGAAACGTAAAACAGGAGGAGCACTTCCTCCTCTTACTAAAGACTTTCGTGAGGTTGCATCAACTCTTGCCTGAGCAAGACTTCAGCCAATGAAGAGCAGACCAGTAGCAGAGAAATACCAGACAAAGCTTTTATCACAGACAAAAGGAGGGCTGTGGGTTTATATGTATGTAAACAGCCATACTTTGAAAAGGCACTATAGGATCCCTTCTGCTTGATGAAGGCGATCAAATTTTTTGTTACCTGCAAAGCTTATCTTATCTCCTAAATGCTATAAATGAATTAGGTTTGCATTGTCATTTCTGATTAGGTCAAGTCACATTACATATATATATATATATATATATATATGGCAGCCAAATGTGCTGTAGATGTGAATGATTTTTGTGGCCACCGAAAATCTGATTGCTGTTTTATGCATATAGTACATATTGCAAGAAAATATTCAATAAATACTCTCTTAGATCATTATTACAACGTGATCATTAGAGTGGAAATTATATTTGACTAAATTCCACTGCTAAAACGACAAACCAAACATTCAAGCATTCAAACAGGTCTTTATAATGTTTCTGTAAATACACAAAACAGCGTCAAATTCCCATCATCAGCACCGTCTCTCGCAAGGAGACACACACACTCACACACACACACACACCAGACTACAGATCATGATTATCACATTGACATTTACGGAATGTATATCCGGGAAATGATGAGCCATAATTCGAGCAGCTTTATGATGAATCAGAATACGTTCAGATTAAAACCAACAAACCTCTACATTTAATCATGCCAACGGGATCTGAATGTCTTTCGAGTAAATTAAACCATTCACTCCGACATTAGCCTGTTATATATATCAAAGACTATTAGAATAGCAGAATATCGTTTATTTTCAATTATAAGTCAATAAAATATGATCAGCATCACTGCATATTGACAATCAGAAGCGTCCTACCTGATACTGAAGCGCACAGCGCCCTTATAATGAAACAGCAGCTTTGTGTCGGTGTCTCTCTGTGTGTGTGTGTGCGCGCGCGCGCCCCGGTCCACACATTTCTGCACATCCCCCTAGCTGTCACTTTAATGCCTCTAATTCACACAGGGAATCCCCATAGGCTTTCAGTCTGTGATCCCAGTCACGCGTGCTAATATGTTTATGACACGTCGTGGCCACTCATTTGTTGTTGCGAATCTATATAAATCCTGTGTGTTTATATAGCTGTTTTCTATACATTATGGGTATAAGTGAAGGCGTACACGCACACTCAGCACAACAACGCTCACGCGTTTAATGAAACAATCGAGCGGACTCACCAGTAAAACAGTTTTTTTCTTTCTATATGCGCGTGTATAATGATGGATACAGAATCCAAAGTGTGTTTAAGTAAAACAACATGTGTAAATGTGTTATTGTTGCTCGGATTCTCTTTCTCTTGTACTGAAATCAGACGTCATATGATGTTTGATCACGTGGCTTCATTCATGAAGGATCTACGACGCGGCTCATTTAAAGGAGCCGTCTTTTATAT
>CAIGQQ010020328.1:0-12867 GCA_903798035.1 Danio albolineatus
AAAAGCGCGTTTTAAAAATGTTGGAAGCTCCAGGCGGTCAGCGGCAGTATATATATATATATGAATAAATAATCAACATTGCATTGTTCTACACTAAAAAGTTGCCAACCCAAATGCAGGTACAACAGTCCAAAAGCACACATCATCACACTAGATGAACAGCAGTGCTGGCCAGTGGCAGCTATTGAGTATTAGAATAAAACAGACATTTGTGGGGGGGGTGGCATGTATGGGGTGGTTCGCCCAGGGTGCCATTCAAGCTAGCACCGCCACTGCTAGGTTAATTAAGCAAGTTAGAGTAAATAGGCAAGTCACTGTATAGCAAAACAAGTCATTGTTTTGTAGACATCTGAAAAAAATATTGCTAAAGGGGGCTAATAATATTGACCTTAAAACGGCTTAAAATAAATAACTGTTTTATTCTAGCCGAAATAAAACAAATAAGACTTTCTCCACAATAAAAGGTATTCAAATACTTTGAAATATGTCTAGCTCTGTTAAACATCATCTGAAAAAGAAACAAAAATCCACAGGAAAGCTGATAACTTCAACTGTATGCATCTAGATGACAGAAAAGTTGAACTCACAGTAGACATCCACGTTTCTGCTGATGTTGGTGCTGCCCAAGGCGTTGGTGACCTCGCAGGACACTGGCTCGGTGAAGAAGGAATGATCAACCAGCACCTCATAAGTGTCTCCCGTTGCGTCTGTGATCATGCTTCCCCCCTTCGCCCATCTAATTATCCATCAGAGACAAAAGCAGAGCAAGAAAATGAGCAACCCTGATGGACAGCGCCTAGCTTTTTTTTTCTTAGATCTGCTCTAAAGATCAAAGGCAGCAGGAAAAGGTATGTTTTCCACGGCCAAATGACTGAGATCATGTCTTATTTGCATGGTGTACTGAAACAACAAAAGCATCCTTCAGAGTGTCTAACGCAATTTTCGGAACACCACAAGCTTTTTTCCCTTCTTTTTTTAGTCGTGCCTTTTCATTTTGATGCTGTCGGCAGGCCGTGTCTCCTCTGGCAGAAGAATAACAGGAACATTAAGAGGTTTTTAGATGCTGCCTCTGTCACTGGCACTCTTTGATGCTCCGGTCATTACAGTGACATGCAAAGAGAGAAACTACAGACAACGCAAGACAACGCTGCGTCTCTGGTTCCAGACGGGAAGATCAAGCGATGATGAGATGGACTTTTGTTTGTTATCTGCGAGGTAAAAGTGGACGGTGTTACAGAAATAAAAAGAATTGAAGTAATGAACGCGTTCGAGACAAACGTGTAATGTTTGATGTTTCGTTTTTCATCACTTTTATTGGCAGCGACACAGCTCAACAAGAAGTTCTTTTAACTGTTAGACTGAAAAAAGGCAATAATTCAAACAATAAAAAAAACATTCGAGAATAATAATTCAGTCTAACAACATATATACAGTGCATCCGGGAAACATTTACAGCGCTTCACTTTTTTCACATTTTTTTATGTTACAGCCTCATTCCAAAATGGATTAAATTCATTTATTTCCTCATTCTACACACAATCCCCCATAATGACGAAGAGTTTTTGAAATTGTTGCAAATTTATTTTAAAAAACCTGAAGAATCACATGTACATCAGTCTTCACAGCCTTTGCTCAATATTTTGTTGATGCACCTTTGGCAGCAATAACAGCCTCAAGTCTTTTTGAATATGATGCCACAAGGTTGGCACACCTGTCTTTGGGAATTTTTGCCTGTTCCTCTTTGCAGTACCTCTCATGCTCTATCAGGTTGGATGGGAAGCGACGGTGTACAGCCATTTTCAGATCTCTCCAGAGATGTTCAATAGGATTTAGGTCTGGGCTCTGGCTGGGCCACTCAAGGACATTCACCGAGTTGTCGTGAAGCCACTCTATTGATATTTTGGCGGTGTGCTTTGGTTCATTGTCCTGCTGGAATATGAACCGTCGCCCAGTCTGAGGTCGAGAGCACTCTGAAGCAGGTTTTCATTCAGGATGTCTCTGTACATTGCTGCATTCATCTTTCCCTCTATCCTGACTAGTCTTCCAGTTCCTGCTGCTGAAAAACATCCCCAAAGCATGATGCTGCCACCACCATGCTTCACTATAGGGATGGTATTAGATTGGTGATGAGCAGTGCCTGTTTTTTTCCAAACGTAACGCCTGGCATTCACTCCAAAGAGTTCAATTTTAGTCTCATCAGACCAAAGAATTTTGTTTCTTATGGTTTGAGAGTCCTTCAGATGCCTTTTGGCAAATTCCTGCAGCATTGAGAGCAGATCATTCCTCTGCATACCGACAGCAAATGTTTTAGCACCAGGAGTGTGAGGTATTTCCCTGGTACAGTTAAACCGATCTGCTATGTATACAGTATATTTGCATTCTCAGTTTTTAAAATGTTTTAAAATCGAAAACAATTTTAAACAACTCATTATTGAGGTGCAGCTGATCACGGAGAGTCAGAACAGATCTTTTAATCCCAGTTTTTTTGCAAACCCTGTTGTGTGCACGTTTATACATGTTAGTATAGCAGCATGTTAATATGTGGCTGTCAATCAATTTATTGGCCGGGAAAAAATTAATAAATAAATAAAATAAAAAATAAAAAAATAAAAAAATAAAAAATAAAAAAATAAATCACAATCCAACGTCATATTCTAGTGGGCCTCAAAATCACTGGGATTTAGATCCTATTTTAATGGCAAGAAATTTGAAAAAAGAGACTTGTTGTGTTTATATATAGTATACCTACACACGTTTCTGTCCACACAGCTTGCAAAAGTTGATTTGCATGATAGGTAAGCTTTGAAAGGTTTTGAAATAAATATGTTTTAGTCGTCATGGCTACATTAATTTGATCACAATAATAGTCATATTTTAAAATGCACCTTGTTTCTGTTAGGGCAAAGATGAATTAAGGTTAATGTTAATGTTATAAATTAATTAATAGCACAGCTCAACAGACCTTTTTTTAATCAATGTTAAAAATGATTTTGCTTAATGCTTAACTGTTTCCTTGAACCTCCATTTTAATTAGTTTTTTTTTAGCTTCCAGTCACCAGGAGATGTTTTAATGATTATCACCTAAATTTGACAGCCCTCAGAATATTTTCTGCCAGGAACATAAATAACCATGTAATATATTAAAATAAAGAAACAAGCATCTGCTTTAAAAAAAAAAGGATTTTCTTTTGCTCTTTTCTTACATTTTAATCCACAAGTGTGAACAATGTGTATATTTAAGAGTTTTTTTTTTTTCCAGTGTTAAACTTTTAGGTCTGGAGGTCCAGTTTTTTTTAACTCGAACCGGTTCTTTCGGACGAACAGTGATCAAACCAGTATGTTTTACGAATCCTGATGATATAATAAATTATAAGATATAATAAATTAATGCTCATCAGAAAGAGTGTACTATATGCACTCATTAGCTTATATACACATGCATAATCCAGATTTAGATTTATTTGTTACTAAATAAAGTGAGTAATGTACACAAACGACTGCGCCGCAAAAGACCCCTCCATCAAGCTCCTAAAGTTTACGGACAACACTACTGTTATCGGCCTCATCCAGAACGGTGAGGAGTCTGCATACAGACAGGAGGTGGAGCGGGTGGCTTTATGGTGCAGATATAACAACCTAGAGCTGAACATGCTCAAAACCCTCCTGCACTCCCCCATTATGGACAGCACTGTGGCTGCAGTGGAGTCATTCAGGTTCCTGGGCACCACCATCTCTCAGGATCTGAAGTAGGACACTCACATAGACTCTATTGTGAAGAAAGCCCAGCAGAGACTGTACTTCCATCGTCAGCTGAGGAAGTTCAACCTGCCACAGGAGCTGCTCGTGCAGTTCAACTCAGCTGTCATCCAATCCATCCTCTGCACTTCAATCACCGTCTGGTTCAGCTCAGCTGCCAAAACCGACCTCCGTAGACTACAGCGAATAGTCTGGACTGCTGAACGAATCACTGGCACTACCCTTCCTACACTTCAAGAACTGTACTCTTCCAGAGTGAGTAAAAGGGCTTGCAAAATCACCCTGGACGCCTTGCACACAGCATACTTCCTGTTACCGTCTGGTCGGCGCTACAGAGCACCGAGCACAAAAACAGCCAGACACAGGAAAAGTTTCTTTCCTCAGGCCATCTACCTCAAGAACAGTTAAATATTTCCCTATTGTGCAATAAACATGCAATACTTTCTCATACGCACTTGTACACAGCACCTTATAACAATATACAATGCAATACTTCTCCTTGCGCTTTTGTACACAGCACCAAACGCTATCTCACGGCAATTCGTAACTTTTGATTTAGTGGCTAATTCGTATGAATTCGCATGATTTAATTCGTAGTATGATTTGCTCATCACCCAATGACGGTTTGGTTTAGCGGTGAGGTTGGGTGCCAAGCCTTCTTTTTTAAATCGTACATTTTCGTAAGACTGAACTAGTACGAATTCGTACGAATTAGCCACTAAACTGGCAAAACGTAAAATGCTTACGTTTTCTTGTGAGATCAGGCTTAACAACTAATTTATAACAAATCTGTACATACATTTCAACATACAGATCTTTTTGGACTGACTGCATCTCTGTTTAATGTCTATCATCTTTTTTCCTTTTTTTATTTTGTGTTGTCACTTGTCACTTTATGTACACTGGAAGCTTCTGTAGCCAAAGCAAATTCCTTGTGGGCGAAGCACACTTGGCAATAAAACTGATTCTAATTCTGATTCTAATTCTGATTTATTATATTAACAATTAATTATTATATTATATTATATATATTATATTAACACTTATAGTAACACACACTCCAGTTTGATGTAAGAATAAACTCTTAAGGCCCGTGCACACCAAGACGGTTTTTTGCTCGCGTTTTCGGTTGACGTTTGACGCCTCGTGACTAAATAAAGGGCGTCAATGTGATCGTGCACACCAACGCACAAAACGCCAGGCGTAAAAGCGTCGTTTTCAAAGAATCACCTCATGCTCGTTTTTTTTGTTTTGACGCCGCATCAAAACCTTCTCCACCAATTAGATTGACACTTTTGTTCACAGGTACGGAGCCGCTGAAGTTACAGTAAACACCCCTTGGAGGCGCTCAAACGCAAAACTGTTAATGCGAGCGCAGATGCCCAGAGGCGATATGAACGTGGAGCTGCTTATTGCACTGGTGAACAATAATTTCTTCATCGCTAGAGCTGCTACTTGAACCATCCATGCTTTGCCGATTGACAACAACAAGCATTTAAACTTCCTCTTTTCTTCTTCCGTGTAATAAGCGGTTGTCAGAAGCTTGGCGCCACCCTGTGCGCCATCTAACGTCAAGGAGTGATTTTGCATACTATTTTGCTCGACGCCAGAGAAAATCGCTCGAGCTTGAATGCGAAAAAACGTCTCGAAAAACACCGACGATAAACGCAAACGAAAAGCATCCCGGTGTGTACGAGCCTTTACTGTGGTAAAACAAACTCTGTGAGTACAAATATCACACTTTAGAAAGTGTTATATTTACTCCAAAATGGAGGGAGTCATATGTACACCCAAGAAGTGTTAAGTTAAACTCAAATTGAGTTAAATGTACACTGATTTTATTAATTTTTTTGCTGGGAGTAACTTTCTGGCCAGTAAGTTACCACCAAAAATACAGTAAAATGTCTAACAGTGTATATATATTTTACTAGGCGAGCTGCCTCACAGCCTACACTCACTCTTTTGATGGCAGGCGGCATAAAAAAAAATCCCCATCATGTTTTTCAGTGCCCTGGTATGGATCTATATATAAATATCAACCAGCAACTGTTTTTAAAATGATGTGCACATTTAAAACTAGCTCATTAAACACCTCCGACTACTCAAACTCACACTGCACACCATGCCTCAATGTATCAGTCTGCTGACCTCCAGGCCACTGCTCCAACACAAACTCTCTTATTTCAGAGCCTCGTCTGGGTTCCCTTGAGGACCACAGCCTCCCTGTGAACTCGAACACACGAGACAGCACAGGGCTGAAGACTTCACCTGTCAATCTGACCAGTACCAGGAGAAGAACAGAAATCCTCAATCCGCAGAGATGGACAGATATCCACTTCATTCAGATGTACGGGGCTGTAAACACGCAGCTAATCCAGCGGCAATTGATTAACCATCAAAAGCGTCTAAAATAAAGAGATTCCTCTGCATCACAGCAGGTCTCTTCCATCTCATCACGGATTGAAACGAACGGAAAGGGCTTATTACATCTTGTTAGGGAAAATTCAATTCCATCAATTCCAGCGGTGCCGATAGTAAGCCTAATCTGTTTATGAAATTATTTTAATCTCATATTTGTTGCTAAAATTGGAAGAAATGTGGCGAACGATTTTCCACGGATCTTTGACATTTAAGTGATTAACTGTCTTACTTTAATTTAATCAAGACCCAAAGCAGTCTGGAAAAAAAAAAAATATTCAGAGCGTGCTGTTCCTGCCAGGGAGACACTTTCGTTTGGCTCTGAAAATGACAGATTCAAAGAGGAAAGCGGCAGTGTTATATGTAGAGCTGTGACAACTTCATCTCGGGATGGGACGTGAGAATAAAACAGCATCCTAACCACAAATAAAACATCAGGAAAAGATGTCCGGAAAGACAAATCGTGTTCTCAAACCTTCACAATGCGCAGATCAAATCCATGCATCTGCTTGCTGTGCATCCTGTCTTCCTCGCATCAACAGATGTCGTGTATGTGTATTTGAAGTCAGAATGATTAGCCCTTCTGTGAAGTTTTCGAATATTTCCCAAATGATGTTTAACAGAGGAAGGAATTTTTCACAGTATTTCCTACTAGTGATGGGAAGTTCGGATCATTTTACTGACTCGGATCTTTAAGTCTTGTTCATCGAGATGAACGAATCTTTTTTCGAGTCATTTCGTTCATTTCGTTCAATTTGCCAATATATTATTAAACTGTTACGAATTGCTTCCAAACACATGTACAACTAGCCCAAATGTTGATCACACTACAAACAAGTCATAAATAGAATGCTATAAGAGAAAATAATCATTCACTGTTTGCCTGCTCTTTTGTCTATGAAGATATTTTTGCCTCTTTGCTCAGCTCACCTATTCATGTCTTCAAATTTCAGTGGTTCGTTCACGTCAAACGGACAGTCCATATAATCTCAACCAATGTACACAGTCTGAGCCGAAAGGAGCCATGACTAGTTCACCTTTCGAGTCTTCTGGTTCGTTCATCACGTGACAAAATGTGAAGAGACATGACTCAGACCGAGGACTCGGGGGGTGAACGGATGAAATCTCTTTCCGGCTCTAAACGCATACGATTGGCTTCTGTGTCTTTCATGTGTTGAACGACTCGGACCGAGGACTCGGGAGGTGAACAGATCAAATCTGTTTCCGGCTCTAAATGCATATGATTGGCTTCTGTGTCTTTCACGTGTTGAACGACTCAGACCGAGGACTCGGGAGGTAAACAGATCAAATCTGTTTCCGGCTCTAAATGCATATGATTGGCTTCTGTGTCTTTCACGTGTTGAACGACTCAGACCGAGGACTCGGGGGGTGAACAGATCAATTCTGTTTCCGGCTCTAAATGTATATGATTGGCTTTTGTCTTTCACGTGATGACCGAGTGACTCAAACAGAGGACTTGATACATGAACGGATCAAATCTCTTTCCGGCTCTAAACGCATATGATTGGCTTTTGTCTTTCGCATGATGAATGAATTAAAAGACTTGAAAAATGAACGAAACCTGCACATCTGTGCGCAATCTGCGCATGCGCGGATGAACGAATAACTCCCTGAGAGGACTCGTCGCTCCCGAGTCATATTAAAGATTCGTTCAAAATGAACAAATCGTTCAAGAACGACCCATCACTATTTCCTACAATATTTTTTCTTCTGAAGAAAGTCTTAATTGCTTTATTTTGGCTAGAATGAAAGGTTTTCATTTTTAAAAGAATTTAAGACTTTTTAAAGGCCTAATAATTTCTTTTTGAAATTAAGGACATTTTAAAACTCTGCAGACACCCTGTTATAGCAAAGATAAAAGAAATCAGTTATTAGAAATTAGTTAATAAAACCATTATGTTTAAAAATGTGTTGAAGCAAATGTTTTTATTCCATTAAACAAACGTTATTCAGGAGGGCTAATAATTTTGACTTCAAATGTATATACACTCAACGGCCACTTTATTAGGTACACCTTACTAGTCTCGGTTTGGACCCACTTTTGCCTTTAGAACTGCCTTAATCTTTCATGGCAGAGATTCAACAAGGTACTGGAAATATTCCTCTGAGATTTTGGCCCATATTGACATGACAGCATCACGCAGTTGCTGCAGATTTGTCGGCGGCACATCCATGATGTGAATCTCCCGTTCCACCACATCCCAAAGGTGCTCTATTGGATTGAGTTCTGGTGACTGTGGAGGCCATTTGAGTACAAGGAACTCATTTTCATGTTCGAGAAACCAGTCTGAGATGATTCGCGTTTAATGACAGCGCGAATCATCTCAGGTAGGCTGTGGTGTTGACCCGATGCTCAATTGGTACTAATGTGCCCAAAGTGTACCAAGAAAATGTCGCCCACAGCATTACACCACCACCACCAGCAGCCTTATCCGTTGATACAAAGCAAGATGGATCCATGCTTTCCTACTGTATTGTTGACAGCAAAGTCTGACCCCACGATCCGAATGTTGCAGTCATTAGACTTGGCAACGTTTTTCCAATTTTAGTGAGCCTGTGTGAATTGTAGCCTCAATTTCTTGTTCTTAGCTGACAGGAGTGGCACCCGCTGTGGTCTTCTGCTGCTGTAGCCCATCTGCCTCAAGGATGGTTATTTGACTTACTGCTGCCTTTCTATCAGCTCAAACCAGTCTGCCCATTCTGGTCCATCTTCTGACCTCTGGCATCAGGAAGGCATTTGCACCCACAGAACTGCAACTCACTGGATATTTTCTCTTTTTCAGGCCATTCTCTGTAAACCCTAGAGATGGTTGTGAGTGAAAATCCCAGTAGATCAGCAGTTTCTGAAATACTCAGACCAGCCCATCTGACACAAACAATCATGCCATATTAAAAATCACTTAAATCACCTTTCTTTCCCATTCTGATGCTTGGTTTGAACTGCAGCAGATCGTCTCGACCATCTCTACATGCCTAAATGCATTGAGTTGCAGCCATGTGATTGGCTGATTAGAAATTTGCTTTAACAAACAGTTGGACAGGTGTACCTAATAAATAGGCCAGTGAGTGTATGTACAAACCCTGGAATAACTCTACAACACCCATAGAAAAGCGACACTTTGTTTGCTTGTTTGTTTTTAGAGGTGCTGCAGGGGGGCTGCCTGGGATCTGCTGCATTCTGAATTAAAACGCTGGGTGGTACAGAGAAGCGTCTCCGCCAAAACAAGCAATCAGCCACGTGGATGCTGATGCCCACCGATGCCAAGCAAGCAAAGCCACATGTTCACATCAAATGTTCGACACGCCCAACATAGCATCTTCCATTAGACACTTCAGAGGTGACAAATGAGGATAAGACAAGACAAATCACCTACGCCAGAACAAAAGCTGCCAACACCAGCGCTGACAGAAAAAACCCGGAGGGACGCAGAGCATACACTTTACTCACAGGCAGAAAACTGACGTGTCTGAATCCATCCATTCACGCCCCACTTTTCCGCTCTCAGGGTTTGAGACGAAAACAAACATCTAGAATTAAGATGTGTTTTCTTTTTAATAAAAAGGCTGTGGCTTGTTTTTGGAACGCCGAGGCTTTTATTGAACTCTCAGCAGTGATGGCTTCAGATTTCAAGGTTCTATTATAGTCAAGAGAAGTCTGGGTTTAGAAATCAATGAATGAAGAAATGAAGACACACATCACAGTGTTTAGAGCTATTTTCATTGTAGGGATACTTAAAGGGATAGTTCACCCAACAGTTCTGTCATTGTCTACTCATCTTTCGCTTGTTACAAATTAGTTAGAGTTTCTTCCTTCTGATGAACACAAGATATTTTGAAGGATAAACAGCAAAAATCAGTCCAAGGCACTTGAAAAATGTGGAAAATTTATTTTTTTTCCACTTTTTTCAACTGCCTTGGACTGATTTTTGCTGTTTATTCTGATTAATCCCTTACCTAAAGAGCACTGGCACATAATTTATGGTTCCCCTGAGCACTTGTTGTTTGATTTTGGATTTTTGTACTTTGAAGAACGTTAGAAAATGATATTTTTTGGATCTTGGATCTACACTCTAAAAAGAAAGGTGCTAAATAGCACCAAAACTGGTTCTTGGCTCGTAATGAGGGGGGAACCTTTTTTGGTATAAAAAATAGGTGCTATATAGTACTTTTGTCAAATGGTGCTATATAGCACCTATATTTTAAGGTGCTCTTAATGTTACTTTACCCGTTTCCGCAAATAAAGCCGGTATAAGAGTTATGAGAATTAGCTATAAGAACAAGTGCTTTCCAGTAGTAGTGGTGCTATATAGCACTTTAACCCTCCCAAAGAACACTGAAAAACCTTTATGGTGGTTTAAAGGTTCTTTACACAGTAAAAGTGCTATATAGCACCCTGACCACCTTAAAGAACCACTGAAGAACCACTGAAGAACCTTTATGGTGCTTTAACGTTTCTTTACATAGTAAAAGTGCTACATAGCACCTCAACCACCATAAAGAACTTCTGAAGAACCACTGAAGAACCTTTTTTTTAAGAGTGTATAGTATATTTTTTCCAACTTTGGATGACTATGGTTAATGTATTTAAATTCTTGAGGGGTGAACTATCCTTTTAAGCAATAAGACACAAATATGTTTTGAAATATTCAGACCAACACAATAATACATGTGAAGTTCCGCTTCTCCACCAAACTAATAAAACATAAGGTCACACTTTATTTTGATGATCTGTTAGTTGAATTAAGTTACGTTGCATCTACATGCCAACTAACTCTCATTATATTAGTAGACTGTTAGGTTGGGGTTAGGGTGTAAGTTGACATGTACTTGCAAAGTATCTTATAGTCAGTTAAATGTCTGTTGAAGGAGCAGTATCAGCAGATATTAAGCAGACATTCTACTAATACTCGATTGGACCATTAAAAAAAAGTGTTACCAAACATAAAATAATATTTGGTGAAGCAAGGAAAATCTGCATAGTAACATATAAAATATTAGAAAAAGGCTAATAAGATTCTGATGGAGGAGTGTTGACCTGAGATGTGCTTTTATCACAACAGTTAAACGAACAAAAAGTTAACCATCATAAGCAATATACAACAGTAGCATTTCAAAAGCAAGTGATGATTCAATGATTCACTCATAAACGATTCAACTATTGCTTGAAATATCTGATTGAGCAAATGATTCAATGAGTCACTCATAAAGAGCCAAATTGATGCTGGACTTTTAGAGAGACCCAAAGACAATGCTGTAATGTCTCTCTCTCTCTCTCTCTCTCTCTCTCTCTGACCATATAATAATAATAATAATAATAATAATAATAATAATAATAATAATAATAATAATAATAATAATAATAATTATTATTATTATTATTATTATTATTATTATTATTATTATTATTATAAATACACACACACACACACACACACACACACACACACACACACACACACACACATATATATATATATATATAATTATTGTTATATGGTCAATGTTTTGACAGATTAAACGCTTTGTGTGTTGTGTTTTTATGTTTTATTTTAAAGTGATTTTTATCTTAACCTTCCCTTCGGGTCAAAAATGAGCCGCCTTCACTAAGCCTCTGAAATAAAGCAACTAAATGTAATTTCCACCCCTTAATTGTATTTTGCATGAAGAAACAACCTCATCTACCACTTGTTCCAAATCGTTTTTGCGTTTCTTTCTTCTGATGAACGCAATGAAGATATTTTGAGGAATGTTGGAAACTGGTATCCATTGACATCCATACACTCTCAGAAATAAAGGTACAGGAGCTGTCACTGGGGCAGTATCTTTTCAAATTATACATTTTGTACCCAAAGTGGTCCACAGTGGTACCTCAAAGGTGAAAATGTAACTAAAAAGTACCTTTTAGGTACCATTATGGACCCTTCAGGTACACATATGTATCATTTGAAATAGTCCCCCAGTGACAGCTCCTGTACCTTTATTTCTGAGAGTGCTTGAGCGTCAATAAATGCCAATTTCCAACATTCCTTAAAAACATATACACTAGTGAGAAATGTAGTTAAGCTAGTAGTGTCACTATACTTGTAGCGACCCTATTGCCTAACACTAGTAAGAGCCGATGAAAGGAGTCTGAGTAGGAGTTACACCCCAACTTTTTACCATGGGAAGTGCCATGGGATTTTTAAAGACCACAGAGAGTCAGGACCTCGGTTTAACGTCTCATCCAAAAGACGGCGCTCACTGACAGTATAGTGTTCCCATCCCTATATTGGGGCATTAGGACTCACACAGACCACAGATTGAGCGCCCCCTGCTGGCCTCACTAACACCACTTCCGACAGCAACCTAGATTTCCCATGCAGTCTTCCCTCCAGGTACTAACCAGTCTCAGCCCAGCTTAGCTTCAGTGAGTAACCAGTCTTGAGCTGCAGGATGATACGGCTGTGTCCACATCTGTGGCCAGAAGATCACACCAGATACCATTAGACATAACACCGCTCTACGAAATCACAAAAATAGCCTAGAATGAAAAATACTTAACCCTTTAGCCAGCACCCCGACGAGGACGCACTGAGGTGCTATTTTACCCACATGTCAGTGTTTATGAATAGATTACACCAAAAAGAACACAAGTAATCTGCACAAACTATACATCAGTCTAAAGCTACAACC